>CAXAMN010028928.1:163898-254189 GCA_963970005.1 Durusdinium trenchii | reverse complement strand
TTGCGCAACCTCGAAAAGAATGGCTTCCTGTGTGAGTGCAGTGACGATATTGTCACTTTTTGTGGCAGGCGCAGTACTTTGTGCGGGCTTTGAGGTGTGGAAGTGCGATTTTCGTGGCAGGCGCAGGGAATCGTGAGGTTGCGATGTGTGACGGAGGTGATATTTCGTAGCAGGCGCAGTACTTTGTGCGCGTTAGACGTGTGGACGCGGAAAGATTGTGGCAGGCGCAGGGAATCGTGAGGTTGTGAGTTGTGGTAGAGGTGAATGTCGCTGTGGCTGTGACATTGGGATTGGCGTGTGAGCGGGTGTTGTTTGGAGGGACTGGAATCGCGAAACTGCTTGGCAGGGCTGCGCGATGGGTGTGCTCCGATGGGTGTTTCCGCTTGACTTTGGGAGGAAGTCTCGTACGAAACGCTCGTTTTGCAGACTTTGACATGTGAGTTTTTGAGGAAGTCTCGTACGAAGCGCTCGTTTTGGAGCCATGACGTGTGACTTACGAAACGCTCGTTTTGGAGACTTGACGTGTGACTTTTGGAGGAAGTCTCGTACGAAACGCTCCTTTTGGAGACTTGACGCGTGAGTTTTGGAGGAAGTCTCGTATGAAACGCTCGTTTTGGAGACTTGAGTGTCTAGCAAAGAGTGCCCAGCAAGAGTGTCAAGCAAGAGTGTCTAGCAAAGAGTGTCAAGAAAGAGCGTCTAGCAAGAGTGTCTAGCAAAATGTCTAGCAAAGAGTGTCAAGAAAGAGTGTCTAGCAGAATGTCATCTCAAGAGTGTCCAGCAAGAGCGTCTAGCAGAGTGTCCTGCCCAGCAAGAGTGTCCAGCAAGAGTGTCTAGCAAAGAGTGTCCAGCAAGAGTGTCTAGCAGAGTGTCAAGCAAGAGTGTCAAGCAAGAGTGTCTAGCAAAGAGTGCCCAGCAAGAGTGCCAAGCAAGAGTGTCACGCAAGAGTGTACGGCAAGAATGTCTAGCAAAGAGTGTCCACCAAGAGTGTCCACCAAGAGTGTCCAGCAAACGTGTCAAGCAAGAGTGTCAAGATAGAGTGTCTAGCAAAGAGTGTCTAGCAAAGAGAGTGTCAAGCAAGAGTGTCTAGCAAGAATGTCTAGCAAAGAGTGTCCAGCAAGAGTGCCCAGCAAACGTGTCAAGGAAGAGTGTCTAGCAAAGAGTGCCCAGCAAACGTGTCAAGCAAGAGTGTCTAGCAAAGAGGGTCAAGAGAGAGTGTCTAGCAAAGAGTGTCAAGAAAGAGTGTCAAGCAAGAGTGTCCAGCAAGAATGTCTGGCAAAGAGTGTCCAGCAAGAGTGTCCCGCAAAGAGTGTCAGGCAAGAGTGTCAAGAAAGAGCGTCGAGAAAGATTGTCTAGCAAAGAGTGTCAAGAGAGAGAGTGTCAATCAAGAGTGTCCAGCAAGAGTGTCAAGCAAGAGTGTCAAGAGAAAGTGTCAATCAAGATTGTCTAGCAAAGAGTGTCAAGAAAGAGTGTCAAGCAAGAGTGTCGTGTCAAGAGTGTCCAGCAAGAGTGTCAAGCAAGAGTGTCCGCAGGGCTGGGGAGGTGCTGGCGCTGCTTTACTTGATGACTCTGCGAGTCATCTCCGAAAACAAGAACGCTTTGAGTGCTACGCTTCTATACAAAGTGACTGCATTCGGGTTCGTGGGTTCTATCAGGTTTTAATATTGAAACTGCAAAGGTTTGAAAACATGTATATGTTCCAGAGCCTGCTCTCGAAAACAATTTTTTGTTTTTATGTTTAAGTATTATTCTAAGTGCTAGGCCGCCATTATAATCATTTTCATTTGTATTGCATTAATGAACAGCACAGCGAGCAGGTACACAAAGGTGAGAAGTCATGAGAAGTATATATTTTATTAATATAGAAATGCACATTCTTATGAATCTGAATCGGCCCACCATTTGGCATTTGTTTCTTTTTGGGTGAGTGTCTCAGATCCACAAACGAGACTTAGACAAGAAGAAACACGCTGAGCGCCAGATTGAATGGCGGCTGGCTCCAGCTGAGCCTGTGCAAGACCGCAAAAATTTTGATTGGTTTGAACAGGAATGTTGCAAATTGCAGTGCTGTGTGTGAGAATGTGTTGCCGGAAGGACCTGCCAACTCACACCGTGAACCAACTTTGGCAGGCAGCAGCCTGTGCGGAGGCCAGGGAGTCTTGCTGCAGTGAATTGTTTCGAGTAGCAAATGCAGAGACATGCTTATTCTGGCAGCTTGTGCACCCCATCAAGTGCAATGCTCCTTCTTCATATCCAACAGGCACCACCTCAACTTCGAGATTCTCCTGCTGCCCTTCGTCTCCTTTCCGCTGCGGCAGCTTGGGCACAATATCAATAGTATTGCAGAAAAATAGGGGGTTCTGCAGGAACTACAAGGGTGATACCTACAGACTATGCTGCTTGCCCTGCAGCAGTCCATGTTTTCCACCATCGTTTGTGCCCCAAAAGCGAGGTGGGCGAAGAATTTCGAGCCTTGAGTGCGATTGTGCACCCGCTCTCCTCTCGCAAAGGCAGGCACTCGGGCAACTTTGCCATTTGAATTTTATGGCTTTCTTTTAGAGATCCAGTTCTTGCCCTTTCCAATCAGAGGTGCTTGCAGGTGGTGTGGCTCAAAGAAAGGACCCCCAAATCTGCATGTTCTGATCGTTTCTGGTGGATCCTCCTTTGAGCCATGCCCATGCTGGCACCATCAGGTCAGCAGGACGACTTGGCCATGATCACAGGAGTGGATTCGATCAATGGAATCACCGCGTGACTTTGATCAGAAACATTTATTTTGCACCAAGGCCCGTGTCGTTTCCCAAATGGATGATTGTGTGCATGGCTTGCGGCAGGCATCTCAAGCTCAGATTGCTATCAACTTGGTTGTGCGTGTTCATCGTCCGCATCGCCTGAGACTGATGTGTGCATTTGGAAGACTGAGGAGCAGTCCTGGACGTTTGCCAATGCTTGGCTGCGCAGCCTCTCTCTTTGTCAGCTGCTCCAAAGCTGCTGGTGCCTTCACTCAGACGGTTCGCTGTTGGCTGCTGATGCCTTCACTCTTCCGCCAAGTTCATTTTGTTCCGCCCGGCCCTTGATAGGTGACACTTTTGATGGCTTGGTGCGCCACTCAGCGGTGAGACAGTTGCACCAAGACTAATTGTTCTAGTGACTGATGCTGCCAAGGGTTGGGCTGGTTCCTTATGGTATAAATCGATATATGTATAATGCATACATATATATATAATCATGGTATACATCATTTTCTTTTAAACCAATAGTCGGAATGCAACTTCTGAAGCAAACAATGCTTCAGCAAAGCAGGGCACACCTGGCTCCTAACAGCATCCAAGGGGTAGTATGACCAATAGCACATGGGTTGCAAACTTGGCTAGTGCGGACATAATAGTATGTTTTCACATCGCATAATTAGTTTGCATTCTGCACTTGTTTCTGGCACAATTGCAGCCCTTTTTCAGTTGGCAAAGTGGATGGCATCCAGGCAATTGCAAGCAACCTCCTGGCAAAATATGATTTGCTGCCATTGGGAAGCCTGCTAGCCAGCATCAAGCTTTACCAGGCATGCTGTAGATTGTTCGATATGCCGTGGCGACCGTCCGATTGCGCACGATACTGTAGAGTGACATCGATGCTTGCCAGGTTCATTTGCCTTTTGTCAGCTGTCCATTGCTCCGTTCGAGCAGTGGCGTCCCAGTTTATGAGGTATGGCACCTGCGGGGTGGAAGTATATGAAAATTTGTTTTCAAAAAGTTTAGATGAGAAAGATGCCAACCAGGCCTTCTCAGACGATCATTGGTCCAACACCTTTTTGGCGCGGGCTCCGCTAGCTGAAGTGACTCGATTTCAAACGATGCAATTTTTTGTTGAATCCATTGCTACTTCATGATTGTGCTCCCAAGGCACTCCTACACGAGGCCGCAGAACTGAGAGAAGTGTCTTAGGATCACACGCAATTTGCTGCAGGTCAAGGCCCAAAAGAACACGCAAGAATTCCCTGCAGTTGTTGGAAGCCCCAGAGATGAGATTTGGGAACTGATCTGGTGCAACAGTCCCGCTGAATACTCTTTGGCTGTAGGCATTGCAGCAATCCTTCACTGACACTCCACAATCAAAAAAGCCGCAGCAAGCAGTGCCCTGAATTGACACTTGTGCTGTGCTGCAAAGATTCGCCTGGCTGGGTTGGATTCGATTCCTCGAGGTGATTCAGCCTGGCGGACACCAGGCCAAAGTTGTGAGCATGAAAGGATATTTTGAAAGGCCTTTCTTTTTTGCTAGGTTTGCAAGGTTGGCATGTTCGCCGAACACCAATTTCATCTCTGTCAGGTATGCCAACTCCACACTGCCACCTTGATGCAGTGGTTGGGTTTGGGATCAACTCAGGCCTTAAGAGTGCTTGCTTACTGTGTGTGTGTAACCCAAATTGCTCAATTTCAAAGTCCTCGCCAGAGGTGCAAGTTCGAGTATTCAAGGCCAGGATATGGTTGACATGCTTGGCATTTGGAAACACGTAGTATTTAGATGTATTTAGTATTTGGCGCCATGTTTCAGGCCATTCAGCATGAAGCAGAGGAAAGTCCTAGTAGCCATGAAGAAAGCCCTGGTCATCAAGATAGGCAAGTGGGTTAGAGATTCAGTTTCCTTTTGTTTCAGTCTATTTTGGATGTAAATTTGCAAACATCCTCCAGCCGTCAGGGATCCTGCAGTTTTAGCGAGCGGGCTGTTGATCTACTGGCGGGGCGCACAGCATAGGTCTGGTCAAGTTTGCATCAGATTTCTCGCTCAGACACCTTTGCGCAACAGAGCATGGACCACCTACAGTCTATTAGTTTCATTGGGTTAGCACCAAAGCGGCAAACGGCATCCGCACTCACCCCAGGTCACTGCATCCCATCTCATTTTAGATCATCTCGCTGCCTTTGACCGCACACCTCCTTCTCTTGCTTGTCATGCCTTCGATCAGATAGTAGTTTCATTTGGACATGCGGCAGCATGTAACGTACCTTCAGGCATCTCCAGGACTCATGTTTGCGAGCCTTCGCTCCAGCAGGCCCTCTTGTAATTGCAGCAACTCTGACTCTTGTACTCTGAAGGTTCCGACAGACATGCTGTGGAAAGAGTGTGCGGAATGTGGGGAGGGGCCACTCGCAGCCTGGTCAGGCAAGTGAGGAGCAGCTCCAACCAATGCGACAAACCAATGTTGATGAATCATAATGAATCAAGAGCCCTTCATGCAGTGCAAGGCAATGCCAAACAGCAAATCCTGAAAGACTCGGCTTGGCTGATGGTAGTCGCCGTGGCTTCCTCAACGGCCTTGAGTGAAGCAACCTCAAGAGCGTCAGTACCCACTCACTTCTTAAAAACATGTCAACTTAGCGTGTCATCGTTTTCAACTACACAAACGGTATGAGTCCCGAAAACAGTTCATTGGATATCATTGGATAGTCACTCAGATAGTCTATCCATGTCCTGTCAATCACTTAAAGTGGTGCGGAGCAGGCGCAACCATGAACTCAGCGCACAACGGACGCGTCCCTCTTTTCTCCTCAAGTTGGGATTGGGCCGCAATGGGCTCCAAGTCAAGTGAAAATGCCTGCGTGCACGAACGGAAAACAAAAGGATCAAGCGTGGTGGTCATGCATCCTTTGACTCATCCGCCTCCCCTCTTTGGAGCTTAAGCCGTTTCTTATAGGCCCGGCTTTCTGTGTGCTCCTTTGTTGAGCTCGAACTTCCTGCCACGAATCATCTTCAACAATGGTCCATTGACCTGACAGCATGATCGATTGCAAAACATTATTGCCTTTCAGCTTTGTTAAACAATCAGAGGCCTGTTGAGGGCCTGGGACCCACCGACAGAAGGATGCAGCTTCTGGATCGGCCAAACTTTCACGAAGTGCTCTGATGTCCAGAGCTGTTCTCCGATCCTGAGGAAGTTCTTCACTCCATAAACAATCATACGCCACTTTGGCGTCGATGATCAGCAAAATGGGACAAAGTTTCACGTGTTCAAGCCATCGACGCGTCACGAAGGTGCTTTCCCGCACTTCACACAAAATTGCTCTCAAAAACTCAGCATGCTCGTATCCGAGCGACGCAGCGGCAGCCTCTACAGCTGACGAGCTTCGAACTACTCTCTTGCATGAGGTGCTGCACCACTCAATGGGAGCAACTGCATTCATCTCAGATTGAACCTTGGGGCTTGCCAGCATCAAAAAGATCCCCAACTGGGATTTTCCCCGGGGCATGGCTGCTAGCGCTCCGTCAGTGGCCACGAGGACCATGATTTCATTCAAGGAACAACCTAACCCTTTGATGTAAAAGCAAGTCTCTTGTGTTGCCTTGTGCACACCGAATTGGCAAGGCGAAGTGTGCTACCGGAAGCGTCCACCAAATTCTGTTGCAGGAAAGACACAGTGAAGGCCAAGTCTGGTCGTCCTTGCTTAGCAAGCCAACCAAGTTGTCCTACCAATGCTCTCAACTGCGAAGCCTGCTCTGGAGATATTGGTGCTTCATCGGCCATGGCCGCATTGAACTCGATCTCGTTCAAGGCCTGACAGCAAAGGTTCATGTCCACTGTCACTGTGTGTCGATCGTCGCTTTGACGCATCACACGACCAAGGAATTTTCCTCCTTCCTTCAGATCAGTCCAGCTGCCAAACTTGAGTCGAGTCTGGAGTGTTTTCCAGTCTTCTGCTACCTCAGGGCTTCCGGCTAGCAAAGCATCATCCACATGCAAAGTCACCAGCCCAATCAACTCTCCACGACTGTTGTGCTTCAAAAACAAGCAAGGAACCAGTTTGGATTCGGAGAAACCAATGTCTTTGAGTGTTTCACGAAACTTCAGATACCACAAGCGAGGGCTCTCACTCAGTCCAAAGATTCCTTTGGTCGCCTCAAAGATGTCACTCCGATTGTCTGGACCAAGTCTCCATTTGAGATATTCAGCAATTTCTGGTGGGCAGCCGGATGGGATCTGCACGAACAAGGGATCTGTTCGTGGCAACTCTAAACCCTGCAAAAAGGCTGCGGTCACATCAGCAATCACTATAGTCATAGTCCATCCCAAAGTCGTTGCAATGCACAACAAAAGGGCGTGAACAACCGACAAGGCTGTTGGGCTGGCGGCATCATATTTACCAAGCTCTGGATCACGATGTCCTCCTACACATAACCGACCCTTGGGCTCAAAGCCATTCAACAACGGTTTCTTGTTCACAATGACCATTCGAGACCGAATCACACGCTCTTTGGGCACAATCCGCCCCATGGGAACGGCACGAATGGCCTCGTGGTCGAAGTGGATGGCCAAGGCTTTCACTAAGGCCGGAATGGTCAGCCTTACTTCCGCAGCAGTCATGTCCTTGACATAGATCTCATTGCGAGCGCCAGGTGGTCTTTGTTCTTCAATTCCTCATCAAAGCCTTGTTAAAACAGGGCAAATCGTGCTTCACAAAGTTTGGCTTCTTGTCGAATACAATCTTCTTGATCGTGTTGTGACGTCTGATGAATTGTCACTTCAAGCGTCCAGCAAGCAGGGGCCCATTCCGGAGCCCAGGGCACCACCCCGGCTTCACACATCACTTCAAATGCAGCCGTCTCTGAAGAGGTCGACATTCTCCCTTCAATGCTAGAAGGACCAAGGATGTCCTTCTTGCTCAACTTACCTGATTTCTCGATGTTACTGGCCTCTTGCAGATCACGCTTCCGCTCTCGCTTCAGCACCGCATGGCCTTGGTCCAGGGAGTCGAAAGCTGCACGGATGTCGCTGTCCAACCTGGCACGCTTCAGGGCTGAGTCTTGCAAATCCCCCCAATCAGCTAAACGCTCACGAATTGAATCCCAAACATGTGCTTGCGCTCCCCCTTCAAAGAACTCTACTTTATGCTTCACCCTGGCATCTTCAAGACGAAAAGGAGTCAGTGCACTACCCTCAGTCGAGGATGTGGGCATGGTGGAAGGAAGGCTTGGATCATGCGAAGGGTCAATGGCTGGCTTGTTGGGAGGGGGTAGTACCCGTCAAGTCGGTCGGCTGCTTGCCTGCATCGTTCAAGCTGCTGCAACATTTCGGGACTCTGTTCCGCCTCCGGGAGGACATTGGATGGCACCAGACCAGTGGGTTCAGCGATCGATGCATGAGTGTCATCTCGTGCAAGGTCTGTGGATCCTACTGGCTTTGGTGTCACTGACGTTTGTGAAGGCATGTCTCCTACAACTGGTGCTGACATGTCATGACCGATCGGCGGACTGGCAACGATAGCCTAGTATCTAAAGTTTCCTCAGGAGTTGCTAGTCTGACATTTTCAAGAGCTACCCGGGTTACACTCCCCTTTTACCGAACCCACACTTTATCGATACCCTCCGTGGCAGCGACCACGGCTGGACCTTGTTGTCCAGTGGCGTTGTCCTGCAAGCGGCGATGCTGTCCCGGAGGCTTGTGGAAGTAATGAAGTAGACAATGGTTCCTGGCGTCCGGGGGACGAGATCGGGAGTTGAGAGCTACCCTCAAACGCTCATGCGAGTCCAGCCATTGAAAGGCTGACATGGCAGCACGCCTCAACTGCTCCATGCGATCATGTGTGATGGCATGATTGGTGCTCATCCGCACCTCGCCATCTGCCACTTGTTGGACGAGGGCTGAGGGGACCAGGACGTCTCGTCCCTGCACCACCTGCAACGGTGACCGGCCACACTTCCTAAGGAGACGGTTCTTTGCCTGACAACACATGGCAGTAGCTAAGCTTGAGTTCAGATTCCTTATTGATACTTAGCTCATGGATGAGACGAAGGATCATGAGTTTCAGGATGGCTCCATGACGTTCACTCAAACCGGCTTTGAATTTGGCAGCAGTGCGAATCACATTGACCTTAATGTCGAACACACGACACATGGCTTCGAAAGTGCCTCGAAATTCACTGCCACCATCCACAGCCACTTCAGCAGGCGGGCCATGACACATGATCCAGCGTTCAAACAACAGTTCAGCACTGACTGCACTACTGGGGTTCTTGGAGCAAATGCCATATTGTACTGAACAGAAACCGTCAAGGATATGGGTGATGTTCCATCGCTGGCGGGAACAATCCAAGACAAAGAAACTGTCAAGTACACACTGCTCATTGAATCTACCAGGGGCTTTGGACGATGCTTGCGGTGCTGACCGCGGTCCTGAGATCCTCTCACAAATGCTGCAACGAATCAATTTGGCTCCTTCGATTACACTCTTATTTTCACCATTGATTTGGAGCATACGGGCTAGTCGCTCATTACTGGGGTGACCAAAATGTCCATGCAACTTAGCCAATTGGTTACGAACTTCTCTGGGAAGACGCATGGCAGCCCCACTGAAGCGAACATACCCGTACCGAGACCCGATGCCCCAAAAATCACCCTTCCGCTGATCCTCCTCCTCCTGAAGACGTTTGAACTCCCTTCGAATAGCACACTCAGCCATATGTCTTCAGGGTCTCCGATGAATTGATCTGAAGGAGGTTCCATTTCAACTGCGCATGCAAGATGACTGTCACATGGTTCATCGAAGGGCTCATGGGTGTCCCACCTCATGGTGCAAACATGGTTGATGGAACATGAATCACACAAACATGCGGTGCAATGAAGACAACATGCGGAAGGTTGGTCACGACATGTCTCACACGCTCGAATCTCGGCTGAAAGATCGGGATCATCAATCGAGCTGAACATGACCGGTGGGACTCGGACACTTGGAGGATCAGTGTTTCCGAACAACGTTTTCTCGGCTGCTTCAACGATGTGCAAACACAGTTCCTTAGTCCACATACCTGCTAACAATGAACGATTGACCCATTGTCCATGAACACATGTGGCACCTTCGATGACCTGATGATCAGTATACGCTCATGAGTGCACTGGGCTTTCTCTTCAAGGAACGAAGCGAATCGAACCGAGTTGCAGTCCAGCACAGTTCGTTTTCTCATAGGCTTGTGGTTTCCGGGATCCCTTAGCCCGAATGCACATTGGTCTATCACGGCACGATGCAGATGTGGCCGACTCGTCATGATTTGGAGTTCAAGGGCCTTGCTCAACCAAGGCTGCTCATGTGCAGTCAAACATAACCCACCCTTGGAGGTTTGCAAGTCCCAGACCGCACGAGTGAATTCCCATAGATGGAATGACATGAGCCGTTTCCACACTACTACATCTTGGTCGTTGATCGCTTGCAGACTACTCCATGGGCCGCATGGAGGGCAAATCACAACTAAGTCAGGACCCATGGCATCCAATTGCTGCAAAACACGGTCTTGTTCGTAAATAGAATTGAGATCATCCCCACACAACAAATCAACAGGTTCCAAGGCTATCCAATGGTTGGATTCCGAAGCAAACAAAGACACCGAAGTCCCAAACACTTCGAGCAAGCAAAATTTCCGATCAGGCTTCACTCGTGCCGCCTCTCTCAAAAGGGCTTGGCCTTGCAAGGCATACTGCACGCCTTTCTTCAGCCGCTGAGCTTGCCCTTTTTGGAATGCTCGAACACAGGAAGAGGCTCCTAGCGAAACATCACTGCTCCCTTTGGCTGGCGGAGCGTCTTCACGCAGGATCCGAAGTGGCCCCAGATACAAGCGGGCCAGCCAAGCAGGCTGTCGCTTCCATGGCAGGCGGCTTTGTTCCATGGCTTGCCTCATGCGTAGCTGAAGAAGGAAGACCTTCCACTTGTGCACTAGGATGCGCTGATGGATGATCCACGAACAATTCATGGGAGGGTCCCATGACTTGGTGAGTCCCAGCATAGGGAAATCGGCCAACTCCCCTGTGGTCGCTGCCTTCATGGCAGCTTTGTTCTTGGCTTTGGGTTCCCTTGGCCGGAATCACAGCATCTTCGGTCACCTCCTCCGTCTCTGGCACTGACGATCGATTGCTCTTGGCCTTCGCCTTTGGTGCTGTCGTCCGGCCTTTGGTGTCTTGTGGCGGTGCATCGTTGAGGCCATTGATGCATCCTCCTCCCAAGCGTCCTCCTCCGGATCCGTCCATCCGGGCGAGAGAACTCCCGCCGCTCCCAGCTCTTCCTCCTCCTCCAATTGCACTGAGCTGACCTCCGAGCCCCCGAAGTCTGGGCCCGAATGAATGGCATGCTCCTGAGGCCTGGCTTGAAGACGAGAGCTCGCGGCTGGCGCGGCTGCACTCCGATTGCGTCGGCTCGCCATGTCGTGGACTTGGCGCACTATCACACACAGCGGCAAGGGCTTGCCGTCTCAAGCGTGATTTGGACCCCTTGCCTACGGCGGTGCCTTGACGAATCTCAAACATGCGCACTTCATCACAATTGACCTTTGGCTGTTTGTTCTGCTCGAAGACGAGTGTGTGCCATGATGGATTTTTGGGAAAGAAATCATTGATCCGAACCAAATAGTGTCCTTCTGGGGACACACACAAGGCACATCTCCGTTCGCCCAACCTCCGAATCTCACATGCGTTGGACTCGCAATCGATGCACGTGCCCAATGCGTTACACACAGCCTTACTTAGCAGAGGTGGACATGGGTAATCAATGACATTGACAGCAAGAAGACCGGTGTGACCTTTAATGGCGATCTCAAGAAAGACACGATAGCTCGATAGACGACGGACCCCATCTCCAAAGCGAAACCAGTCAGAGGCTCTTTCTACTGACACGTGTTTACCGAGTCGTTGACGAATGGCACAATTTCCCGCTCCACCCATGCTGTCCCTGCTACTGACCGCACGCAACCGATGTTTAAAATCATTACACCTTCATAATCAGTGCTCTTAGGGGGATGTGCTAGGAAAGTATCAGAGGACAAGTCGAACACAGTTTCGGCATTGGCTCCAGACCCGGATATGCACGAGCGACATGCTGTGCTGGCTCCTGTCGGCCGATATAGTTTTCTAAAACTGCCGTCAATGCGGCGTGCGAATGGATGGCAGGTGTGCCTTTGGCTGCCTGAGTCGATGCACCCTTAGAAGCCGATGAGGCTGAGGCGGTCAGCGCTTCTGAGGCTGTCACTGCAGGCGGTGTCGCCCGCTCTGAGGTCATCACATTGGCACCTGTCGAGGCACGAGCTTGGTTCTTGGGGCAAACTGCATCTCTGCTCCAGTGTCCATAGCCTCCACACGCCCTGCATGGATTTTTGGCCATAAGCTCTTCAAGCCTCTTCTTGGCAGCGTTGTCACCGCCGGCTGACTGCTCAGTTCGACGGTAGTATCCTCGAGCTTGACGGATGGCTTTGAGCCTGGCTTGACCTTGCTGCACGGCCAAGAAGGCCTCATGCTCTGCTGCAGAGATCTCATCATCACCAGGAGCCGGAGGCTCCCCACCTTCATCCCCATCTTCCACAGCGATGTCATCTGACCCAGCACCGGCTTCGTCCAACACATGAGTGCCATACGATGCCTGAGTGGAGCCACCTTGAGAGACATCCGGCTGCAGTTCTGGAAGAAGAGGCCGATCAGAAAGGCCTCGTCCGATCGGTACAGTGCCTTGCAAAAAGGGTCCCACGCGGCGCAAGGCCGAATACACTGCTGAGGTGGAGAGTTTGTTTCCAGCTGCAGCCATCACCAAGACACGATCACGCTGGGGCTGTACGCGCATCAAGAAGGAATCTAAGCTCTCGTGAGCTGCTCTTCGGCATTGCAAGAACTCACGCCGTGCCCGTTCACCACGCTGCACTGAAAGCTCCTGCACCAAGGATGACGATTCTAAGGTGCTGAAGATCAAAGCCAGTCCTTCTGGCTTGGACACCTCATCCACGGACAGCTTGTGGGTCAGGATGGATGCGCGGCCCTTCAAGACCGACAAGACACGCGGGCCAATCGCCTCACATGGCAGCATACCGCCTTCTCCAGCGATCCACATCTGCACTGCACGCTTCCACTCTTTGTAAGATTCAGTCGGCAGTGCTGCAAAGGAGGACGGATACGATGAAGGGATGCGGGGCTTGGCCTTGCTGGGCGCATTGGATGTCGCATTGGCCCCAGTCTTATCTTCCAGCCTTTCTTCATCACTATTGCCGTTCATGCGGAAGTGCTCCCACGGGCCGGCTGGACATTCAGCCGCATCCATGGATTCATTCAATTTGCCATCAGACTGCCACCAATCAGCCGCCTGATCACCAAGCGTCTCCACTTGTGGTTCTGCAGGCACAGTGACACCATCGCTAGACTGCACATTGTGATGTTGTTCTTCATGGGCCACTGATGGCACGTGGTGTGCAGACCTTGGCGCTTCATGCCAAGTGTTCCATGACCATGTCGTCCAAGGAGAAGAGGACCAGCACCAAGAAGACCAGGAAATAGCACTCCAAGGATCCGGATACCACTCATGCCAAGAATGCCAAGCATGATCACGCTCCGAGTGCGACCACGAGTCTTGGTCGGCGGTCCAAGTCCATCCCCGTTCATGCCCTTCTCCATCCCGACCAGCGTCACCGTGAACATCTGCACCTTGTTGATGGCATCGGTCAGGTTCAGGAGATCTCAATGCAGGCGGTGGCCCCTCCACCATCTCTACCATTTCATAGGAAGAAGACGTACCGCTTGCGGTGGACCGGCCTGGTCCCAGGCTCGCGGCTCCCAACTTTGAAGTACCCCCAGCAGCAGCTGCAACCCTAACGGTTTCAAGCCCACGATCCACCGACGGCTGCGGCGGCTGCCACCATGACTCCTCAGAGTCATCCACAAAACCAACTTTCTTTCGCCGCCGACGTGGCGGCTGACTCAACGGCGCCCTGACATAGCTCCCCACCACACGCAATGACCTGGATCGAGCTCAACAACAACGAAGCCTCGCAAGGCTCCGCTACCACATAAAGTAGTGCGGAGCAGGCGCAACCATGAACTCAGCGCACAACGGACGCGTCCCTCTTTTCTCCTCAAGTTGGGATTGGGCCGCAATGGGCTCCAAGTCAAGTGAAAATGCCTGCGTGCACGAACGGAAAACAAAAGGATCAAGCGTGGTGGTCATGCATCCTTTGACCCAATCCATACGTCAATCATTTATTTGCAGTCTCCTGCCGATAGAAGTTGGATGAAGTTGGTGAATGAATATCATCGAACAAACAAAGCAACCAATAATAATGATGCACTGGGGCCTGGGTGAACGACACCCGTTGGGTGCCTCTCAGACCCACTGACTTGTACCTCCCAGCTTTTCATGTCTGTGCCCTGTTACATGTGACGCAGCACCTCGCTTGATCCCTTTGCCAATGTGAAGCGCCGGCATCTTCAGCCCACTACTTGCCAGCCTGCGAGCATGTGACCTTTGTCCCGTTGGGCACGTGGGACCTGGGCTCACGACGGTGAATGTCCTTCAAAAGCGGTGGTCAGCTCTCTGGTGCACCGTTCGGACCTGCCTCTTTTTCTTTTGGAAACGTTGCAGGGATACTCTGCATAAGGCCCTTCCAGTTGAACATGTTGTTCCTTGAGTTCAGGTGGTATCTTTTGTCTGAACAGGTGTTCTTTGCTCAGGAGCCGCACCCTTGCTGGGACGAGGGTTGGTGACGCCCAAAGCTTGGACTTTTATCTCGCTCCCAGGTTGATGCTTTGAGTCCATGGCCTTTGCCGCCTCTCTCCCTGTTTGGACCCCCTGTTTTGCATCGCTTCCTGGCCCGGCCTGGCATTTCAGGCAAGCTCAAGACAGTGCTTTGATCTTCGGCACCTTTGCCTTCAAGGGGCAAGTTGTAGGATTGTGCAATATTTTAAAGGATAGTTAACCGTTACTGTACCTTGTCTCCACGTCCAGCTTATACAGTTTATTGGAGTAGTCGCCCACCATGGGATTGGTGTTCGTGTCTTGTCATGTGGTCTCCTGGGTTGGTGTGGACACTAGCTTCCCAAACTTGGAGCTCAACATAACATGCAGGCCCGGGTCAAAAGAGTTCTGTTTTTCATTCAGGCAACCGCATGCCTTCCGGTCTCATGTTTCGGCACCGGGCTGCATTGTTCTCTCTTGCTTCTTTTGTTCGCACCTGGAAGGTTTTTTGCAAACAGGATGCTGGAGTGGTTTCACTGCAAATCACGGACAGTGTGTTTGCGTGAGCACCCTGGGGACGAGGGTCAACTGTGTGGTCATTCCCAAAGTCACCACTCGATTCAGACGCTTCGATCTTGCCAGGAAATGTACTCGGAACATGGAGTACATATATAGCTCTATTCGAGCATCCCCCACAACCCCCCAAGCCAAAGTGTCAAAATAATGAGAGCCTGGGTCTACCCAAGATAGGCTACAAATAAGCATACTGCAAATAAGCCAAATAGTTGCCCATATCTACATTGGAAGGTGCCAACGACACCCAGGCCCATTTAGGGCACTAATAAGGGCTTTTGGATGATTAGAACAATGTTGGTGGATTTTTGCTAGCCTGTTCTGATCGAAATTTCCAGCTTTGAACGAAGTGATTGAGAGTATATACGAGAGTTCTCACTCAGCACCACAAACCAGCACACGCACGACTCATATGATAGTGGCTTGAGTCCATTCTGGAGTATGGATGCCTCACCCACCTTTCCCTTTGCTGTTTCATATGCTGGTTACTACATGGTTTCGGAACGGAGTGCCCTTGCCAAGCTTTTATTGGTGGTCTGGAAAGAACAGGTGTCACAACAACCCTGAAGATTCATGATGCCACTTGTGTCCAAATAGCTGCTGCCGCCGTCATTTCTAGTGCTGCAGTATAACTACTGCTACTACTTATTCTCTTTTTATTGTTCCATATCAAGTGCGAAAAAGATTTTGGAGAACCAACGTCCAAGTTTGTAGGAGCAACGAACAAGCAGAAGCAAGAACCGACCAAGTGAGAGGCCAGCGGTCTGGATAAAGTGCGTAGCCCAAAGTGAAGTCACAAGGCGGAGCCCTCGGAAGAGAGTGGAAATGAACTAGTCCGCGTCTAAAGCGAAAGAGCAGACCTAGAGGAGCCGGAACATGGTCAAAAAGCAACACGATCAGATCAAACAGGACAGTCTTCTGTGAGCCAAAGCTAAGACAAAACCTCAGTCTCTAAAGAATGATTGCACCACAACAACCTACTGTTGTGTGTGTGTGCTGTACAAGTGTGTCTGGCAACAGCATGTTTTGCCACGAATGCGTTGGTAACCGCATCCATGTTCTACGTAAAGCATTGCTCATCATCGATGTCCGTGTTCTTGTGTTCTACGTAGCATGTATTACTGCCAATTGCCGCCCCCCCAAGAACCGGATGTATCATGGCCACATGGCTTTTTGTTCATACACTTCAACCCAACCCAACCTGTTTGGACCCCCCTTTTGACTCTAGACGGCATGTTTTCAATTCTTGTCTACTGAAAGTAGATGTCTTAGATAGCCCACAGGAAAACCGCACGCTGAGGAATAAGGAATTCAATCGGTGCCATCCGTTGGACGAGTTCGACTGACTGCCACGGACCGTGAGCGCAAGTTGTGGCAAGCATCAGCACCGCTGACTGGTGCCTCCCCCCGGCAATTTGGGTCAACTTGTAACATCTTGCAACAATCGCAGTCACCGGCAACATCTGCAAATGCACCACACAGCCACCAATCAGCTATGGTGGCGTCCACCATGGGCTGCACTGACGTGTGCGATGCAATGTTATCAAATTCTGTTGCGTCGCGCCGACGAAGGTGTGCCGAGCAACTCAGCAACTCAGGCTCAAATTTCATTGCTTGAGGTGGCCTTAGGACCGTAGGAAGGAGATTTTCAGATTGGCAGCAGGCAGCACGTTCATCACATGAAAACAAACGCGCACACTGCACACACACTCAAAAGAGCTGTACTTACTGTAATAGTCTAATAGTCTAATGATAATAACACTAATTGTGAAAGTTCGGCATGCGGATGGATGATGTTCCTGCCCGTTGCATCGGGCCCAAAACTATAGGCCTTTAGCCAGATCGCTACGCTCAGCCAGCTAGAAAAGTTCGAGTCATTGCGTTTAGCCAGTTGCTTTGCGTGCATTTGCTCTGACGCTTGGTTCTAACAATATTTGAATATATATATATATGTGTGTGTGTGTGTATACACATAATAATTGACGTTAAATTGTGTGAATCAATGGGAAGAAAGAGCTGGAGCGGAAAGCTGTATGGCCCACCACGACAAGAACAGCAGGGCTCATTCTCGCGTGGAAAGGCAAGTGCTCGGTCTACTCGTGGCCGCCTGTCATGAACTACTGTAGTTCCAAACATGTCATTTCAAGGATTGAAACTGCATAATCAAAGCGCGCTCGGCACATCTCACTGTGAAGCTTGAAAGCGGAAACGCGCGCTAGTATTGTATACGCACGCCGCGGCTGGATGTCGTGTAGCTATATTAAACAGGGCCAATTGGGATAAAATATCATGTCATCTTTGCGCAGCTATCATGAGGGTTCGTGCCTACCCCCACTGTATCCCCCCACCGCCGGATTTGTCCAAATTGATAATTAATGTGTCGGCGAAAAAACGTGTTGCGGGATGTCAAAAGCAAGCAACCCAACTGGAAATAGGATTTTATTAGAGCCTTATTTAGGGGCCCCAGAATTGAGGCCCCAGGATCATGTGCAAACACGGTTCCCTCCTTTTGGAGTTAGGTGACACACGATCTGTTTGTCAAAATATCCGGTGTAGCTTGGGACGCCAATAGAAAGAAGAACACATGCAGCTGTACAAGACACTGCCGCAGTGCGTATCAGCCAGTCAGTTTGACACTGCAAGAGTGGGCCGCAGTGGCCGCAGCCCATTGAAAGCCCACGGGGCCATCCCACGCCATCACCCACACCAAACTAGGCGAAGTTCTCCAGGTTGTTCAAAGGAGGTTTGGCTTCATTTGTGAATGTTCGATTCTCTCGTGTGTTTCCTTTTCAGTCCCCACCACACACTTATAGAAATGCGTAGTGATGTGAATGCGGCTTACCACACGCCGGCTTAAGTGAAGAAACCTAAGAGGCCAGATAAGAGAAAAACGGTAAAGCCCAAATGATGAATCCAAAACCGCCGAAACCTGCAAGGGCAAGTTCCAAGGGCAAGTTCAAGTTCAGATCCCAAGCTCACGAAGATTCTAAAGTGAAGCGTCGCTGCACTAGCCCTTTACTGATGGAAACAACGTAGTAGACAGCTTGTGCTCTACGTAGGTTTCTTTCCATGCAGGTACGTCAATCCGGCGTGCCGGATTGATTTCACAGATGCAACACTGGCGTCTTCGTTGGTGCCAGTCCAGTGTGCATCCCTGGCGCCCTTGCTTAAAATTATCCTAAACAATCCAACAGGAACCTTGTGACTCCAAAGGTTACACACACACGCCCCCCCGAGGGGAGGCGAGAAGCGCAAAGGTCAGGGCAAGTGTGTGAGTGTGTGCGCGAAAAGACAAAAGAATGAAGACATAAAGAGAAGACAAGACGGGACAAAAGTGTGTGTGGTGGCAATGAAAAGGAACCAAGTGCACAGGGACAACCGATGACAACCCACCTCATTGTAAAAATCTGGGCGACCTAAACCTGATTTGAAAGTAGGTTGTGCGTGTACATACTAAGGGCCGAGCCATATGCACGCAAAAGAAGGAAAGAGATGAGATGACAGGACATGAAGCAAGGGAAGACATGAAAGAAAACAAGAGAAAAAGAAGTGCGTCAAGGGGAAAAGGATGAAAAGGGGAATCGCAGGTTCCAATGAACCTTCAAATTGCTTTGACCGCTATGGTCACCTTGTGCCGTGCCAAAATGGCTGGCTGCTCTGACCGCTGTGGTCACCTAAAGGCATGCCAAAATGGCTGCCAGCTTGGAATGCAATAATCCGTCAGGTCTTGGCAAATCACTTTGGCATAAGCCTCCTACGCTCGCTGCGAGCTGCTTTGTATCCGGGCAGGGGGTACGTTCGACAAACCCCCGTTCAACGGGTCCACAGGGGCCACTCTGCGGGGTCACCCTGGGCTGGCATGAAGCCAGACACATTTATAGAAATGCGTACTGATGTGAATGCGGTTTACCACACGCCGGCCTAAGTGAAGAAACCTAAGAGGCCAGATAAGAGAAAAACGGTAAAACCCAAATGATGAATCCAAAACCGCCGAAACCTCCGAGGGCAAGTTCAAGTTCAGATCCCAAGCTCACGAAGATTCTAAAGTGAAGCGTCGCTGCACTAGCCCTTTACTGATGGAAACAACGTAGTAGACAGCTTGTGCTCTACGTAGATACATATCTTCATCATCTGGATCAAAATACTGCTGTTCCCCCGAGACTGGAATTGGCTCATAAGCCATATCATCATCCAGGTCCGTAGTCTGGAGGTTGATCCCTTGGATCCTCTAGAACTACTTCATCAGGAGTCACAACGCGCTTCACGGCGCCTGTCGTCTCTGCTTCGAAAACTATCATGCTCCAATGATCTACCAAAAACTGTTCATGATGAGGAGACAGTTGTGACACAAACATAAAGAAAACCTGATGGTATTTTCCTGGCTTCCACATAATCAACACTGCATCATCTTCAGAGTTGAAAAGAGGATGCACTCTACCAAAGGTACCACGATAAACCTTACATCTCTCAAAATACATCTGTGGCAAGGTTCTTCGTCTAATCTCCTTCAGGCCTGGAATCAATGACACAATTCGAGAATCAGAGGAGGTTGTCACATCAAACTCTGATCTCTGAGGTAGTGCATCGACCTGCCTCAAAGTTCTGATCAGTTCAGTAGTAGTGAACCTTTGTGGTAGAATATGTCGAAGTGGAACCGGAATTTCCGTCGTCTCTTCCGTTCTTACGGAATTCAACAGAATTGACTGATGAGCTTCTCTTTCTAACAAAAGAGCTGTTCCACACAAACTTCCAGAGTCAAAATTCTCCAGAAGATCTTCAATAAGGAAACTCTGACGTGTATAGGAAGTCTCACTATAAGGAAGGAAACGATTCATCTCAACCAAAAATGAAAATGGAAACTTCTTCCAATCAGCATCCTTGAAGTACTGGTTGCTTCTAGTGGCTTGCACTGTTTTAGCTTGGAAGGAACAGTCACCAATACCTTTCCATCCTTGACGGGATGCATAGGAATGGAAAACTGTCACGTAACTGATTCCCTTAGGACAATAGCAAAAGCAATTCATATCCACATCAAAATTAAAAACCGGATTCTTCAAAGAAGAAATGAACTTTTGCAAAAACAAACAAAACTTGTTTCCCTTGGGAACAGTCACAAACACATGTTTCTTCCTTCTCAACTGCCACTCAATCACATTGCAACATAGCAACCAAATAGAAGCTCTGTTTTGTTTGGGAGAAGGGTTGTTGATCACTACACAGTGGGGCTGCGATCTCTCAAGTTGCTGCCAAATACCATCTTGACCCTTCAGAGTGGAAAAGTTGTATCCTGCCTTGAAATCCATCGGAGATGCAACTCTAACACCATTCCTTGAAAGGAACCAAGATAATCCACTGTTTCCATGAAGTAACTCAACAACATCAGGATGATCATCATTACAAAAGAAAAAGGACTGTTCTCCAAATTCGGCGTCAACATACAGTTCGTGATCTTCACGTAAGTTCTCCGGATTCTCATCGTCTAATGCCGGTATGGAAACATCATGCCACTCATCGTGATCGCGTCTAACCTTCGACTGATTCACACGTACCACTGCCTTACCAGTGTTGGCTTGGACCATAGCTCCTTCTTGTCCAAGTACTGTGGCACGAACCCAACGTCCTTTATCCTTGAACTTTGATGAATCCTGAGTCCAAACAAAAACCTTCTCTCCTTGGAAATAGGGACCGTCACTTGGCGTAGTCCTTCTTGCAAGATCTGCTCGAAGGTCCTGAGCTTGTCGTGCTTCTTGATGAGCTCTCAAAGCTACACGTTGTAGTTCCAGATTTGTACGATCTTGTGCGGCTGCATTAGCTGACAATTGCTCAGGGCTTGCGGTCTCAAGGTCAAAAAGATCTGGTGGACGTCTTCCAGTTGCTATCTCTATTGGTGAATATCCACTGATAGTCAACTGACAATTTCTTGCCCAAACTACCTTTTTGACCACGTCTCTGACCGTTACACCACGAAAACGTGGGTCATCCAGATCTACTTTCATAACATGCCACATACGTTTGAACAAACGTACAGCTGTCTCTGCTCGGTTCGGCCAAGGAGTTCTTGGCCCACAAGGACATTGTTGTATACCATGGAACCTGTAGTATTCAATAAAAGCATCTGTGAAAAAGGCTTCGTCTCCTACGATGGCCTTCGGAACACAGTTGTTCTCATCAGACCATTGCCTCAATGCTTGGATGGTGGTTTGATCTATGAGGTCTTTCTGTGCCGTAGCCCAGAGAAGATTTGTGGCACCATCAAGAACAAGTAGAATGATATACTTGTTCTTGTGAAGTTCAACCTCACAATGATCAGCAAAAACAACATCACCAAAACATGAAGCTCTAATACCGGAGACTCTGACTCGTGGCGGAGGTGCCACTGAAGTGTTACAAACACGGCAGTTCCTGACAACTGATTCATACTTCTCTAAAACAGAGTCAGGAAGCTTCAACATAGAAACGCGCCTACGAAACTGAGTAGGACTCATATGGTAGTGCTTCACATGAAGCTTGTAAAGCTCTACCTTGTCCTCCAGTCTCTGCAACATCTTCCTATATGCCGGTGTCATTGCAACAACTTCACTACCAGGTAATGGGATTGAAATCCGCCTAGGCTCAAGAGCGCCATCACCTGGTTCAAGTGGTTCATGTTTATCACTTGATGGTCCTGTTGATGCTCTAGGAATTTCTACAAGTTCACCTTCTGGCCTCTCAGGTGGTTCTGAGGGAGTATACTCCTCAAGATCATCACCCTTTAAATCATGTGGAAGCTCAGATGGTTTCAACTTGTGCCCTTTCCAAAATGGATCATAACCCTTGGAAGTATACCGAAACCTTGGCGGCACAGGCTTTTCCGCGGCACTGGATGGTACACCTTCCTTCTCTGAAGAGAAGCCTGGCTCCCTGTCCTTTGCAATGGGAACCTTCTCTGAGGAGGAGCGCACCACTGCATCGGGATCACCAATGCCACGGTGCTCAATGCCAGCCTTCCTGATCTTTAGATCTGGAATTTTGGCATCTGGCTTGAACTTAAAAATTGTTCTACCACGCCATTCATAGCCAATTTGTAGGTCCTTCCATTTTGCCTTGCGCCAATCATCTAGCTTCTTGATTTCTTCTCCTCCTTCTTTCTTCTTGATGATTGTCAGTCGCAAGTCTTCCAGCAAGTCAGTGTCTACAGGACAGGACTTAGTTGCTGGGAAAAGAATCTTCCTGTAATCCTTGTGGTGACGTATCAGTTCTCTTTTGTGAATATCTACTTCCCAGTAATCAACCACAGGATATGCATGCTCAGCTTCATCTTCATCACTATTGTGATCAACAGAAATATGGTCATATTCATAGTGAGTGAAGTGAGAGTAAAAACTCTTCTCACGCCGAGCCTGCAAACGCACGTCAGATAAATACCATGCAATATCTTGGAAGTCCAAAACAAGATGAGTACTGGCTGCGACCTTCAACTCCAAATATTTGATACCAAGAGGCACCGATGTCAGATAAGCATGTTGAGGTGTCAGCCTGAGTTCAAAGCCTAAGTTTCTCATCTGTGGCAAGCTCATAAGCAAAGGGACTTCTCCTTCTTCCACTATGTCGAACTCTGTATTGTGGATCGTCCATGCACGATCATACATGTAAATCACCAGTTTCTGAGAGCAAGAAGCCTTCTGAGAATTGGCAAAGTAAAACTTGCTCTTGGTAGCCTCAAAAGAGTACCATAATCCACAGTTTGGGTGATTGTCGACATAGTTACAAAAATAATCGACTGCACGCCTTGATCCCATAGCTCTAGTGCATCCAATGTCCAGGATTGCAATAGTTGGCGGGAAGCGATTCTCAGTCAAAAATGAAATAGCCTGCGTCTCCTTCACTTCTTCCTCAGCGCTCATAAGCGCAAAGCCATCAGGAGCACTTGTGAGCATCTCCTTTGACAAAGAGTACCTCACAGGGGCACTCATGCCATCGAAGATCGTCTCACCATTGTTGACATTCCAGTCAGCTTCATCCTGACATGAGGTCATCATGCCTGACAGCAAGTTCACCTCACTGTCATGGACTTCAGCTGCTGTTGTCACACAATGCGCAAAGAAACCTTGGTGGCTTCCTGATGCTTGTGAAGATCTTGAAGGTGCAGGCAAAGAGCGTGGCTGTTGTTGATTTGCATAGTTTGCATCTTGTTTGCCATCTCCTTTATCTTTTCCTTTTCCTTTCTTGCCTTTTCTCTTTCCTTTTCCTTTGTGGGAAAACCATGCTTCTTCAAGTTGTTTGCTACTTGGTTCGGCTCCCAAGTGTCCTCATAAGGATTCTCTTCAAAATACTCATCTGGATAAGTTGGCGGTTGCTCATCAGCATAATGGCCCTTGCCTCGTCTCTTTCCTCCTTTTCCTTTTCCACGAGGTCTGAAAAATCTGCGGCCTGATCTTCCTTTGCCTTTTCCTTTTCTTCTTCCTTTTCCTTTGCCTTTTCTGGCTCTTCTTCCTTGGAATCTCCTCTGGAACCAAGAGAAATTCTGTTCATCATATACCCAAAAGACATCGTCCAGGGCATCTAGAAATCCTTCTGTTCCATCTTCTTCATCTTCGGCCCAATAGCCATATGTACCATCGAGTTCTCCTTCTTCAAGAACGAGGAATGATCTTCTACCTCCAGCACCTGTCGGCTGCATCAAGGGATTGTCTACTGAAGTCTTTGTCGTGCAGAGCATCTCAATGAAAACTGTCCTCAACTCTGCTGTGGTGTATTGCTGCAGGACTCTACCACGATGAGTCATCAAAGAAGTCAAAGTGTTCCTCTGGTCCTGAGACAAATCTGCAAGTGACAGCATGAGTAAGGCAATGAGATTTTCTCCCAAAGGGAAATCGTTCTGATGAAAAGTTCTCAGATTGCCATTGATATTCTGCATGATTTCCTGAATTCTTTCCGCCGTCATCAGCTTGCATCTGAGCTTGTACCTGAGGATGTGCTTGTGTGACTGGCTCCAACATGTCCATCCAACTGCTCATAAGCCTTTGGAGTAAAATCTGAAATCTTGTCATCCATTTCATCATATCAGCTGACCCGCGATTGAAGCGCACGAATTGCATAAACCTATACAGGAATACATTGGTTGCTCCTTTCACAAAATATGGTCGTAGTACTCGTTTGAATTAATCTACTCCAGCTCCTGGTGGATCATTCGCCTTCAATGCATCTCTGTCTAAAACACGTTTGTATACGGCTGCTTCTCCTTCTAATCTGTTTCTCAAAGCTGGTCCTCTCTTCTCATCCTCCAGCTCGGTGATATCACACCAATCGTCTATGGCATCCTCATAGGAAAACCATGAAGTCTTTCCATCATAAGATGGGGGCACCTTTGTAGTGACCTGTGTTGTCATTGCTATAGCTGCTGGTTCTCTTCTCACATGCCTATTCACATAGGCTGCTGGCTCATAAGCCACATCCGCATCAGGCTCTTCCCAGTCGTCAATCCAATCCATGGCCGTTTGCCTAAAAGCAAGTCTATGCCTAGGAAAGGAGCTCACCTGGGTCTTCCAGGATCACTGCTCCGCTACCACTGAAAGAGTGACTAGGGCGTACACGGTTGAGGTGCAGACCGCTAGTGTCTTTTATACGCAGAGTCTTATTCTCTTGAGCCTTATGGCAGTCAAGCATGGACACACTAGATAGGCCACTGGAGTGGAACCTGTACAAGTAGGCCTCTACATTTCAAGGGGAGGGGAGGGGAGGGGAGGGGGGGTTGTATAGTATCGTCCTGTTGTGAGACCGTCGAGGAGACCAGTGAGGGCGTAGGTCTCGGTGAAGCATCTGGTGAACAGTGCAAACAAGCTGAAAGTGCAGAATCGTGAGTCGACCAGGAAATCAGTGGGTATGTCCTGGTGACATTGTGGGCAGCGCCGGTTCGGGTATTGGTAGGTGTAGACATCGGCGACGGTGGAGGTCCTCGGAGGTCAGGGCCAACCGCTTCGTGATCATGCTGAAGGTCAGAGGTAAGAAGTCGTAGAGCAGCAATCACCACTCGCAGATGGATAGCAATCAGTGAAAGCAACCCAGTATAGGGTCGGACAAAGGCGTGGCATACAGGGTCGTTTCCATGCTCGAGCCGGGATGCTATAAACCAAAAAGTGGGAAAAGGGGGGGATGAATCCGGGATGAATAAGTTTCTAAGCGTAGGCCGGGGAGAACGGAGTAGGTGAATGTCAAAATCTGAGGAGATGAATACTGAAAAATGAAAATCTGAAGGACTTAGACTGCGAAGTCGAAAAGTGCGACCATGCAAATGGGAGTCATTTTACGCCGAAGAGTCCCCGCTGTCTGCATCGTCGAAATGGGTGAGAAATCGACACTGTGAGTGAAGCTGAGCTCGTGGGATGTCGGTGGCAAAGTTGACGTAGAAGAGTTAGAAGTTGGTGCATAGTGAAGCCCTTGTCCAAGTACTGTTGGGTGAGATCGATGAGTTGTGGAGCAATCACGGTCCGAGGACACGCCAGTCGGCAGATCAGAATCCCACGTGTGAAGAAACCAGCCAAATTTCAAAGCCATGTGAGGTGAGCCGGCCGTGCGGCTGCTGCGAATAAGAGTGGGGTGAGGGGGTTGTCGGAAAGTGAGCTGTTCAGTGGAAATGTGAAAACCCAGAAGGACATCTTCAGTCACCAACTCCAACTCCAGGGGGTTGCCGCAAAAGAAGGGTTGAGAGATCACTTGGAAGGAGTCAGTGTGCACCATGTGAGTGGAGCCAATTAAGAACGTTGTCCACGTATCGGTGTCACTGCCGAGGCGCTGAAGAAGGTGAAGAACGTCTGAGGTGCGAGTAAGGTGTATAGGTCCAAAAGACATTCCTGAGCATGATGTCGTTCTCGGCGACGTTGGTGGCGATGTGGTCGTGTGATGCCAATAGGACCAGGTCGAGTGGTGGGGATGCTATACTGTGGTCGTTGTAGACCAAGTCGTCGAAGTAGTGGGTTAATCCAGGGATGATGGTTGAGTTGTGGGCGGCGGTGATGTTGGTAGGAAATCTCCGTGGAACGGCGGGTGGTCAAGGTGTCCGGGCAGAACTCCATCGGGATGGTGGAGAAAGTGCGTGCGCGGGGCCAAGCCCGAAGGGCAGGCTCATAGTATACAGGCAGTGATGCCGCTGACGAGTTGCAGGAATTTGCGTTGTCGAGACATCTCCCGGTCGAAAAGGGCGTCGATGGAGCGGCCCATGTAGAAAGCAGCGCGATGTGGATGTATCCGCAGGTAGACCACGGCGGGGTGAAGGTAGTCGGTAAGGTAGAGTGGTTGATTGGGTCGAAGTCGACGCAAAAGAGGGAGAAGATTGATTCGGCGAGAACCGGCAAAGTTGACCTTTCAAAAAGACCAAGGGGCGGCGCTCCAAGTAGGTAAGATCTCAAAACCCTTCAAGGTAGCTGAAGAAATACAAAAAGATACGCAACAAAGTCACCGAAGGTGTGGTACCAATACTGGGTAGGAGCTTTGAGAAATTCGTCGTGGTCACAAAATTCCGCCGGGTAGTGGTGTAGGAACCATCAGGAGGCCAAAGCATTCGCTGTGGCGAGCATACGAACAAGCACGTTCATATGAGCCTTGGTGGCAAGTTGGGGGTGTCCAACTTGTTTGTCTTCAAGGTAGTGAGGATCGATGAGGATCGCGTCGATCTCGCCGGCAATCTCCTCAAGCTTGGCAATTCGAGATCTGTCCTTGACATTGTTTTTGATCCTATTATATTGACTTCAGCCATGGTTGACTTGCCAGGTGAAGAGTCTTCCAAAACTGGTCGGCGATCACCGATGATGAAGGTGCGCATGGGGTCTGCAGAGGGTCAGCGTCTGAAGGTGAAGCACGGAAGTGGCTATCCAGAGTGCGTCCCGAGCGCGGGGCTGGAGGGTGATCTTGGTCTGGGACTTGTCCAAACGCACCTTGTCTGGATCCTCAAGAGCTTCGTTCTCAGTGGGGCTGTGTACAGGAGTGACCGGTGACCGGAGGCTGCTTTAAGTTTCTCATTCTCTTTAAGCAGCTGCTCCACTTGGTCCTGAAGTGGTGTGTTTGGGCATTTGATGGCGGAGGAGCTCGCCTTGTCGACCAGTCGAGCCATTGCGCTTCTCATCCCAGTCGTCCTTGAGCGCGGGAGGATGGAGGTGTCCAATGACGCGGGCAATGTCAACATCCATGCTCTTGAAGATCTTGCGAAACAAAGAAGACCAAAGATAGGCTTCCTGTCGATTGCGGAAACCTTGAAATTGGACCAAGCGGCCATTCGCCGCCAGCCGAAGTGTCCAGTTCTCCTGCTTCCGGCGCATCAATCAAGCGGACATCCTCAATGACTTGATGATCAATTTGAAGATCACGACTCCAAGCGGTGGCGACGACACGGCGGGCAAAGGTCAACTTGTACTCCTGTTTCCGATCCAGGTAGATGTCGTCGCCTGCCAGTGTTTAGGGGCAGAGATGCATTCTCGACCGGGAGGCCGGAGGATTTCCGTCGAGGGGTCCGAGATCTGCGGGAGGTGCGACGATCACGATTTCCTCTTCGTCGATGTTGGTCCGCAGAGCTGCTCGAAGGCCGGCCGCGAGGCATGATGATGTTTGGGGGAGGCCGAGAACGCGACGGTGAGGAAATGATGGTTCAGACTGGGTAATGGCTGCAGTGAACGTACAAAGTCATACGGAGGAAGAAATTGGTGTGGGGGGAGCAGAGAAAGGTTAGATCATACGGAAAAATTGATAGTGGGTAAGCGCAAGCCGATGAAAATCAAACAGAGCGCACAGGTCTGTGAGGCGCATAGTTTTGTCAAAAGGCCGAGGTCGAGTAAAAACCCAGTAAAAGCCCACGCTACAAAATGCCTCAAGTTTGCCGAGGAGGACCGGAGGAGTGCGACGAGTTGCCCGCCAAAGCTGTCCACGTAGTAGACCTCGTCCGTCAAGAGGGTGGCGATGTGTATTGTCCAAGGTTTGTGACAATGAGGAAGAGTTCATAGACCCACGTGAAGATGTAGTGCAAGGTGTATATAGAGTCAGAGGTGGAAGAGCCCGAAACGGGCGGGAGCGGGAGCGTGCGGGGTTGTCGTCGAGATAGTAGTGCAGCATCTTCAGTGACTCCAAGCTCTAGGTTCCGTGGGGTTGACCCGGAAAAAGGCATGAGAAGTGGGATCGCCAGGTGTAGGGCCGACAAACTGTAAGAGGGAGACGCCCCGTGCAATCTACGCTGCAGGATGCTGAACTCGTGGATTGCGCGGCGCATTTGGATGTAGATGTTCCGGGCGGATGTTCTCGAAGTACTGATCGGGCGGTACTTCTTAGGGGATGGGGTGAGGGTAGGCTGAGTGATTCAACGATCCAAGCGGACAAAGAGACCATCCAATGTAGCCAAAGTAACTCAGGCTGACGTTGAGGTTGAGGTCGAATGAGCCCCGATGTAGGACTGAGGGGGATCTCGTACGGATTGAAAACGGCTTGTCGCGTAGGCGGGACAGTAGAGGCCGCCAGCAAACCAGGAGGAGGAAACTCCATGATATCGGCACAAAGCAGGGTGGGAGGGTGCAGCGCGGGTACCAAAAACGGCTAATGGACAGAAACAACTAACAGAAAGGAATATCTCAAGATGGGAACCTGGATAGGGGCAAGTCAAGGTCTAGTGTGGGAAAAAAGAGGAGAGGGCATGGAATCCAGACATGAAACGTGGAAGGAAGTGGTATCGTTGAAAAGTGACCAGGAAGAAAGGACTCTTTTTCTCCATTTCGAGCGAGCAAACGGAAGAAACCTCCAGTGAGACGGGTGAGCTAAGGCGCTCAGAGTCAGGCTGTGAGGAAGGCCCAGGTCCAAAGGGTTCCGGCTATAGCGAGGCAAAGAGGTAGCGAGGCAAAGAGGTACGTGGTAGAGCATGAGGAGGATATAGCGCCAAGCGATCCAGGAGGCGGTTGGTCCGTTGAACCTCGTCAAACATGCGAGCCGTCGAGGTGTGGAGATCCCGTAGGATCTGCTGTAGATCGTCAGGGAGGAAGTCAGGGGTGTCCGTCGTACAAGGCATCTCATGAAGAACCTCCAAAGAGTGAACGATCGAATCCAATAATGCCCTGCGTGAAATCAAGAGGGCAATGATGCCCAGAGGAGTTTGTTCCAAAAAGAGGCTTCCATCGAAAATAGGAGCGGAGGGATGGGTGAGTGACCACGAGGCAAATTGAACAGGTTTGACCCACTGGGATAAAAGGAAAAATCAATATAGTGTTAGTGAGAATCCAACGTAAGAGTGAAAACGGATTGAAGGAAGTCAGACAAGGTAAAATGAAACCAAACTAAGTTGATCAAAGCGAGCGGTCGGCTTTTTGCTCTGGGAAGATAGGTCCAGGGGAGCAGAAACGTGGATCTCCATAGGAGAAAGGGGCGCTGCTCCAAGGTAATGTACAGTGAGGACAGGGGCGGGGTTCCATCATGCGGGTGCATACAGATCGCGGGCTTCCAGACCATAGGTCCGGAGTTCACGAATGTTGATGAAAAGCCCTGCGTATTGAATTTTGCTCACTGCAGAGGACACTTAAATCGACCATCGGCCCGATTCCTCGCAAAGGTACCCCTCCAGATTTCGCCACATAATGTGTCAAGCTGCGAGAAAAGCATTCTCCTGCCACAAAGTATTGGCGGCCAGACTCACGACCGCCGTGTTCAGAGGCGGTCTGCAGGACACACTGATATTCCGCGGACAAAGAATCGGAAATCGTTTCATCGATGCGTCCGTCGTTGTAGTGGCCATGACCCGGCTAGCAGCAACGGCAGTAGAAGCCCAAGTTGGGGAGGTAGTTGTCCGATTAGTTGTCCTGATTGGAACCCCGCCAGGAGCTGCAGGCGAATGAATCCGTCCGACAAGATGCCCTGCGTAGACAGCCGGACAATTGTGAACTTAAGGTGTGCACAGCGGAGAAGCCGAGGGACGCGGAAGCATCGTTGAGAGGGTAGTCCAACTTCAACATAAGGATCAGCGTCTTGTGTTTGATCAATTTGGCAAGCGTGAAGGCGGGGCCCCGATCCATGATTCGATCAACATGACTCAAATGTTGAAGGAAAAGCTTGATGTGGTTGTTCCACTGTGCTGCTAAAAGTGCTAAAAGCAAATCGCAGGAACAAATTACACAATCGAAGGGTTCCCTGTGACTCCAAGGGCTTCATGTTCAAAAACTAAGGGGCAAGCAGCTAGCAAACGTGCATGAGTGCGCGCAAAGGAGACAAAAGAATGACGAGACCTGTGTGTGGTTGCGATGAAAGGGGAACCAAATGCACAGGGACAACCAGTGAACCAGAGCTCATTGTCAAAGCCCCCGGGCGACCTAAAACCTGGGTTGAAGGTAAGTTGCGCGCGTACATGCCAAGGGCCGGGGTGTTGCAAAAGAAAGAACGGAATGAGATGACGGAACATGAAGGCAGAAGGACATGAAAAGAAAAAGGAAAGAAGATGTGTGTGGAGGGGAGAGATGGAAGGGGAAACCAAATGGAGGCGAAACCAGCGAAGCCAGACCTCATTAGAGAAAACCTAGGTAGACCTGGCCCCGTTGAGCACGCCCTGTGTGCACTTAAGGTTGAGACAGGCCCCAGTGGGCTTTGAAAGAGCTTCGGCCGCTGCGGCCACCTCGTGGCGTGCTCAAGGGCTGCCTGCTCTGTCCGCTGTGGACACGTTTTTCGGCCTGCTCGAGAGCTGCCCACTACTCAAATGCAATAATTCATCAAGTCTTGGCAAATAATTTTGACGTAAGCCTACTCTCGCTGCGAGCTACTCTGTTTCCGAGCAATGGAAACCTAGACAAACCCCTGATCAACGGGGCCACAGGGGACACTCCCCGAGTTCACCCTGGGCTGGGATGAAGCGAGGTATGAAAGCCTAGGAGGTCAGGAAACATGGGGCCTATAAAATGAAGCCTCCAAAGCCCACGAATTTGAAGGTCGGAAACCGCGGACAGGCTGACGACGACCGCCCATGTCTGCAGAACTCATTAGCCCTTTACTGGAGAGTGGAGTCACAGCCTGGTCAACAGTTCAAAAAGAAGCAGGTACGTGGAGTTGATCAGATTCCATATCAGTCGTGGCGTAGCCCTTTTTGTTGGGCAACCAGCTATGCTCACAAGGTTGCCCCCCTGCTAAAAGCAAGTCGCAGGAACAAATTACACAATCGAAGGATTCCCTGTGACCCGAAAATTTTCATGCACAGACACACACACACATTCTTTTTCTCTTTCCTCTCGTGTCTTTTCCACCTTCATGTCCGGTCATGTCATTCCTTTATTTCTTTTACCCGCGCGTCCGGCCCTTAGCGTGTACGTGCGCTTGTGCACTTAAGTTAGGTTTTGACAAGAAGGTTTGACTCATCAATTGTCCTATTTTTCAGGTTCTTTATCACCCTGGGCTCTTAGGTTTCATTACTAGGTCAATCAGTGTGCATTTTCCCGAGTGTGTGGGCAAAGCGGTGTGGGAAGGACGTGGACGGTTTGGTCTCTTTCAGTCTGTTCTTCAAAGATTGCGTTTAGCGGCTTAGCGTTCCAAGCAGCTGGAGTTGCGGGTTTACATGCTACAGGAAAGTTTGCTAAGGCGGTGTGGAGATGGTGAAGGGGCGCAAGTGCGAGACAGCGCAGGTTGCGGCCGGTCAGGTTTTTTACGCACCTTGTCACCAATTTTATGGCCCATGGCGCGCCAGGTGAATGATTTAAGAACCTACACACGCAGGAGTTGAACAATAGAAGCCAAAAGAATTTAAGGGAGACCAGGAAGGGAAGGAAGGGAAATAGCCACATCACACCAGGAATTGCTGAGCAATATCGCAATCAAGCAATTCGAGGTGGTGGCTCTTGGCGCGGGCCCCTTTCTCCTGACGACCCGATGGAGCCGACTGATGAGCCGTGGCCCTAGGATAAAGCTCTGCGTGATATGTTGCAACAAATGTCCATTTCTGAGGTGGGGGCAGGCTTTGTCGCCCAACTTCGCGATTTATTTGGGACAAGCTGAGCAGCGGGCTGAGAGGCGCGGACGGCTCAACTGCAACAGTTTGTTTAACCCAGGCTCCGTTACTCTTCATCAAGCGCCAGTGATCGCCAGATGTGACTTGTCGCCACGCAATTGCCCCCCGCGGTTTTTGCTGATTGCGTTTGCGCCGTGCGTGATCGCAGACTCATGATCTCAGACAGCCTCGTGGGAAAGTCCTTTAATGTCAAGTGAATCCATCTCGTTGTAATTGCTGCGGTATGTCATCTTTGTTTCTCAGCTTACCCCAGAACATTTTAGTTGGGCCCCATAATGACATATGTTGTCTCTCAGCCGTCTCTTATGATTAGTGTCCTGTGACCCATGCTTCTCACGCTTGATTCTCCTAGTCTTAGGGGGCTTAGTTTTGCAAGTTTGGCAGTGTTTCGTCACGCTTTCCACAATTGAGATTGTGTTATCGCGATAGTATGTTGCGCGCTATAGTCCTTTCACCCAACATTCGTTACTTTGGCTCAAGAAGCAGGTGCGCGCTTAGTGGCAACCGTTATGCAGCCAGTTGGCGGCTCATTGTAAACAGAGGTTATCAGCCGTATCGCCATAAGTCTTACGTTGGAAAGCCTCGTTTCCATCCGGCCATAGAGCCGGTATGTACGCAGTCCAAGGAGCCGGGTAATGCTGGGCACGGTTGGGCAGACGATCGCTCTCGTTTCCAATACACCCCCACCACACCAGCTGAGTTGCTGGCTGAGTAGAAGACAACAACTGGACGCAAGGATCATGAACAGGCAGTTGATGTGCAAAGGACAAATCCGATCCTCACGGGTAGAATGATTGGACTTCGGTCCAATTGGAGTGGGGAAGGCATGTGACCGTCACCACCACTTGCCCAACAGTGCAGTGGCCTGGGTCATAAAGGAAGGAGCCGCTCGCAGCGACATACCGCTGAGCTGTCAAGCTGCGACCCGCGGCCACCTTGCACCCAACAGTCTCCGGTCCAATTCTGGAAAGGCTCTCGTACCCATGGCGCCGATCAATAGAGCTGGCCAAACACGAGCTTTCTGCATCACCTGCCTACGGTCCTTTCGTGCATTTGCCACAACAGTCTTGCCCGATTTCGTCGAAATTCGTAATTTTACTAACCAAATTCAAGCAAATTTGGGTTCTACTAAGGAAAAGTTACGTAACAAATTGCGTAAATGTAAATGTAAATCCAATTCAGGTTAAATCCAATTTTTTAGGTTATGTATAAATTTTTGAGAGCGTGATTTTGAAGCAGAAAATGTTTCAATTTATGTCAGCTGGCTTTGTCCAAAGAGGCAGGTGTTTTACAGGACAACGTGTACTTGAGGGTATTTGCGCTATGGAATTTTTGTTGTGGAGCATGTGTACCCTTCTTGACTTGAAACAAAGCCTGTCTGCTTGAGGGAGGAATTTACTTGAGGATATTGACATTTCTTCACTTTAGGAAGAAGAGCGTTCACTTGAGGGTCTTTATCTTTCTGATGGGAGACCATTTACTTGATGTTACGTTGCTTGAAAGATGAAACTTGTTCTTGGGACATGTTCTCTGATGTTTTTGCCAGTGTGAGGGTGCATGTGATGTGAGAAATCTTTGGCTCTGTGAGTTGCTGTCACCATGGCTGCTTTGGAAGCAGCTGCGCATGCTGTTGTCTAGGTTTGTAAAATGTTCTGCGCACTGTGAGCCATTTGGGGCTGTCATTTCACTTGAGAAGTGTTTACTTGAGGGTGTGAATTCACTTGAGAAGCTTTTACTTGAGGATGTCATTTTACTTGGGAAGTTGATGTGCTTTTACTTGAGGATGTGAATTCACTTGGGCGCTTTTACCTGAGTGTACTTTACTTCAGGTAGAGACTTTGTGTAAGTATCCTTTTCATGAAGATGTCATTCAATTTGGAACTTGTGTTTAGTTTTCTTGTGAGTTGTAGTGTGTTTGATACCTTTTTTAAAGATAAGTAATTTGAAAAACTAAAAATCTTAGATGAATTGTCGGTAAATTCTTGATGCACTTTTGATGTATTTTTCCCGAAAGCATTGCGAAGGGTTCTTCCGGAAAATCTCTTGAACACTGACACTTCTACACTTGCACTTGAACACTGACACTTCGACACTTACACTTGAACACTTACGCTTCCACACTTACACTTGAACACTTACACTTCTATACGCACAATGGCATAGAAGTATATCCGAATCAAAAAACTTTTCGTTTTGCGATGAAATCCATTGGAATTCCCAGTCGTGTGGGTGGCCGGTCATCTGGTCCGCTGGTCCCCTTCTCCGCTGGTCCTCTGGTCCGCTGGCTGGTCCCCTGGTCCTCTCGCTGGTCCGCTGGTCCTGCCACCAAATCTGCACTCCAAGGCACACAAAGTCCTGCACCTGCCACCAACTCTACACTTCCACATCAAAAACTCCTGCGCCTGCCACGAAATCTGCACTCCAAGGCCACAAAGTCCTGCACCTGCCACGAAATCTGCACTTCAAGGTCCACAAAGTCCTGCGCCTGCCACGAAATCTGCACTCCAAGGCCCACAAAGTCCTGCACCTGCCACGAAATCTGCACTTCAAGGTCCACAAAGTCCTGCGCCTGCCACGAAATCTGCACTCCAAGGCTCACAAGGTCCTGCACCTGCAACGAAATCTGCACTTCAAGGTCCACAAAGTCCTGCGCCTGCCACGAAATCTGCGCTCCAAGGCCCACAAAGTCCTGCACCTGCCACGAAATCTGCATTTCAAGGTCCACAAAGTCCTGCAGCCTGCCACGAAATCTGCGCTCCAAGGTCCATAAAGTCCTGCGCCTACCACTGGCCACCAACTCTGCATTTCAACATGTGCATTGCAAGGTCCACAAAGTACTGCACCTGCCACGAAACACTACGACAAGCAAGCAAGCAAGCACGAGCTGCTCACCTTTGGATCTGGTGTGCTGCTGGGAAATCTGCACTTCATCCCCGACACACTATTTCGCCTGCCACGAAATCAATATTTTAAGGTGAACTCCCCGGTGCCAAATTTTTCTAACCAAGCAAATATGCCTCCTCTATCTCTCTATCTATCAATCTATCTACCTATCTATGTATTTAATCTGTCTATCTGCAGTTCAACATCCACAAAGTACTACGCCTGCCACGAAATCTGCACTTCAAGGTCCACAAAGTCTTGCGCCTGCCACCAAATCTGCACTCCAAGGCCCACAAAGTCCTGCACCTGCCACCAACTCTACACTTCCACATCAAAAACTTCTGCGCCTGCCACGAAATCTGCACTCCAAGGCCACAAAGTCCTGCACCTGCCACGAAATCTGCACTCCAAGGCTACAAAGTCCTGCACCTGCCACGAAATCTGCACTCCAAGGCCCACAAAGTCCTGCACCTGCCACGAAATCTGCACTTCAAGGTCCACAAAGTCCTGCGCCTGCCACGAAATCTGCGCTCCAAGGCCCATAAAGTCCTGCGCCTACCACCGGCCACCAACTCTGCACTTCAACATCCACAAAGTCCTGCACCTGCCACGAAATGTGCATTGCAAGGTCCACAAAGTACTGCGCCTGCCACGAAACACTACGACTACCACTACGATACTGCTGCTATAGTCCGGTTGCTGCTCTTACTGCTACTGCTATTTGGAATATTTTTTTGATTCATTAAACTTTTTGTTGATGCGTGTGGAATATTTTTATTGATGCGTTAAATATATTTTTTCGATCTCTCACCCCTAATGAAAAACATTTCCCCACTTTATGCATTCTCCTTTAAAGGCTGAGGGTGGGACGAACAGCGTCAACCGAAAATGCAACCCTCTGCGGAGATCGTGCGTGTCGAGGGCACGAAATGCAGGCGAGAGTGCGATTTGTCCGGGCGTGTCGAGTGCGCGAAATGCAGGCGAGAGTGCGATTTGTCCGGTCCGCGCGCAACCCTCTGCGGAGATCGTGCGTGTCGAGTGCGCGAAATGCAGGCGAGAGTGCGATTTGTCCGGTCCGCGTGCAACCTTCTGCGGAGATAGTCCGTGTCGAGTGCGCGAAATGCAGGCGAGTGTGCGATTTGTCCGGTGTGCGCGCAACCCTCTGCGGAGATCGTGCGTGTCGAGCGCGCGAAATGCAGGCGAGAGTGCGAATTGTCCCCTTTGCGCGCAACCCTGTGCGGAGATCGTGCATGTCGAGTGCGCGAAATGCAGGCGAGAGTCTGCGGAGATCGTGCGTGTCGAGCGCGCGAAATGCAGGCGAGAGTGCGATTTGTCCCATACGTGCGCAACCCTCTCTGCGGAGAGCGTGCGGGTCGAGAGCGCGAAAGAAGGCGAGAGGGCGTATCTGTGGAGCTGGAAGATATAAGAACGGGCGAGGGGCTAGTACAACTTGAGTACGCGGAGTATGTGGGGAGCTGGAAGATGAGAACTGGCGACTTGGTAGTACAACTTTAGCACGCGGAGTATATGGGGACGGCCAGATGAGAACTGACGACTCTGTAGTACAACCTTAGCACACTCAGTATCTGGGGCTGGGGAGCTGGAAGACGAGAAGTGGCGACTCGGAGTAGCTGGCGAGCTGGAAGATGAGACCTGGCGACTCTGTATAGTACAACTGGAGTACGTGGACTCGCGGAGTATCTGAGGAGCTGGAAGAGGAGAACTGGCGACTCGGTAGTACAACTACGCGGAGTATCTGTGGAGCTGGAAGACGAGAACTGGCGGCTCTGTAGTACAACTCTAGTACGCGGAGTACTTGGGGACCTGGAAGATGAGAACTAGTGATTTGGTAGTGCAAGTTTGGTACGCGGAGATCTTACTGCCTCAACTTACTCGGACACACACACACACAGACAGGGACTCATACACACGCAGACATAGATACACACACAGAGACCCACACACTGCCTCAACTCACTCGACTTAACACTTCACACTGAACACTTAACACATAACTCACACTCTGACTTCCTACGTGATGAAAAATGCTTTTGGGCCACTCGTAGTCTAGTTCAAAAGTGCATACACTTTGTCAAAAGTTTGGTTCCACCTTGGTGGATGTCAGGGCTCCTGGCAAGAGAGCTAGCTCAGCTGATTTGCAAGTAGCTTTGGATTCAGAGCAGTTGGGGGCAGTCTTTGACTTTCTGTCTGAAGACTGCACATGCGATGGTCTTTCCAAGAGAGAGTACAACAGAACTGGCAAATTTACCAAGCGCGCTAAGGAAGCATGATGGTACACTTGGATGACCTGAGAAGAGCCTAGTGAAAAAATGCATCTGTTCTGACAGCAGGGGGGCTGGTGATTAGCTAAACTGAGCTAGCCATGGCCTTTCTTTTGGTCGCCAGCTGAACTAGCTGAAAATATCCTTCCATGTTGGCCCAAGTCCAAGGTTCCAGATTGATTTGGAAGCAAGGAAACATGCACGCATGTCATGAAGTATGGGAACAGAAAATGTGCATAGGAACCTTTTGCTGCCATCTCTGCACAGTGAGCAATGTCTTGCCCGCCTGATGTTGAAAAAGAAGTCAGGGAGTTGATGAGCCCTGCTTGCACTCTTGGTGTGAACACCAAGCTCCAGAAAGTGTTGGAGAAGCTGGAGTCATGTGGACTTCTGTACACAACCACCATATGCCCCAGAGAAGTCCTATGCCACCCTGCCAACCGTGGCTCCTCCATGGTGAACCCATACAATGTTCACCGAAAGGGTAGTGAAGTCTTGGCCAGTGGGGTGAAGCCTGCTCTTCTTCCACCCAACAGCCTTGCCATAGAAATGGCGACAGAAGCAGGTGCAAGCAAATGAGAAACTGATTTCTCAGTCTGGTGAGCTTCTGGCACCACTCACAGGATGTGAAAGATTCCTGAGCTTAGCTTCAAGTCACTTTGTCCAATACTGCAGAGCAATGGAGCAAGGCAGCCAAACACCAGAAGGCAGAAAGCTTGTCATGACTTCTGAAATGAAGAGCCTTGTCAACTCAGGTTGGCAGTGGCAAGTGGTGAAGAGTGATGTCGAAAAGCTCTTCCCAACTTTTCCTACCTTCTCAACCATGGCCATGAACAGCCACAACAGTAATGCAATTGCTAGCAATGAACTGGAAGTTATGATGCAACTGGCAAGTGCTGCAGGTGTCCCACTTAATGATGCATGCTCAGCTGTGGAGAGCAGTGCCCCAAGTTGCCAAGGGTATTTGTCAGATGTCGCCTACTTCATGAAGATGTTCATGGGCGGCTCTGATTTCCCCATGCTGTTGTTCTTGGATTCCTTCAGCCACCAAGCTTAAAACAAAACTCGTTTGCAACCTCCTTTGTATGAAGGGCTGCAGGTATCAAATCTCTAAACCTTGATGCAAGGTGGCTATGTGTGTTGCTTCACATGTATTTGTATGCCTGCACATTCAAGGCAAGTCCTGTAGCCACTCTTTGCTCATTGGTGAAGAAAACATGAACCACCTGGCCTTCTATGACTTTCGCTTGCCAGGGTGCAGCATGAACTTTACTCGGCTGGCTCTGGCTGCTACAATGTTGACTTCCAAGAAGCACCATGACAACATCAGCAAGCTCATTTACAAGTCTGACCTGGACAAGTTGAAAGGGAAAGAGAAAACCAAGCTCCTTGAGCAGATCTTGAGGGGTGGATGGACACAAGCCAAAGATGTTGTTGACAAAAGCCATGCCTACAGTTGCTTTGGGAGGCTGTGTGTGAGGCTTGTTCTGTTTCTGGTCCAGAAGGAGAAGCATTCAAGGGACGAGCCCTATGCTTCCAGTGAAGACATTGTAGAGAAGTTCAGTCAGGAGCTCAAGGGCACTTTGGAGCATGCTTCTGGCAGTGCAAGAATGACAGTGGCACCTTCAGCCAGGAACCTCCTGGAAGCAAGTGCCACAGAACTAGCCTTCCTGCAGAACGCACACATCAAACTGAACAGCAAGCACTTTGGAAGGTTTAGTTGCTTTCATGCTAGCAGCTAGTTTTCTGTTGCTAGTTTTGCCCAACCCAACACTTGTGTTTGCATAAGGTATCTTCACAAGGATCATGGTGAGAAGATCTTTGAGCTCACAGAAGTTACAGAGAGCAGTGCCAGCTTCTTGCAACAGCACTTGTTGCCCTTTCTTTTGGATCAGGACAGCCGACAACGAGGAGAAGGTGAGCAAGAGCATTGTGCCTTTGGATTACAAAGGCCGGAAGATCCCAGTCCGACAAAACTCAGAAGCCATTCCCTCAAGCCAGAGAGCTCCATGGTGAAGGAACCCGCTTTGAAAAAGCAGAAGGTTTCCTGACTGAGGTCATGTGACCACAAAAACTTATGAAGGCTCAAGCCACCGCTGGAAAAAATGTTTGCTTGCTTTCACAATGCACAAATTTGAAGCCACAAGGGCTTTCTTTGTTTTTTGGTAACAATGTTGAAGCCTCAGGGGCTGCCTTTTGTTTTATTCAACTTTCTCAGCCTGCAGGGCTTTTCTTTTTCAGAAAACACTGTTTCTAGCTTTTGTTTAGCCTGAAGGGCTTTTCTTTTTCATGAGAAACTGTTTCTAGCTGTTCAAACCTTCAGGTACACAACCTGAACAAAGCTGAATGTTCTTGTTGAAGGCTTTCCAAGGTCTCAAGGTAGACAAAGACATGGCTTCCCCTCCACCACCATGGAGGACAGAAAGGCCTCTCAAGCGTCCTAGGGCTGCTCCCATGGCACAGATGACAGAAGAAGAGAAGCTGAATATGGTTTCAGAAACACGTATGGATTTCAGACTTCAATTTTTCTGTTGGTCTGTTGGTAGTGTTGTAAACCCATATGCTGCCTACCCCTACGCCAGCTCATTTCTGTACATTGAACTCAGGAGACTTTGAGGTACTACTTGGAGAAGGACTCTTCCAATGATAGCGCTAGCACTGGTGAGCTTGTGGCTGAAGCTTCTGTACCAAGCCAGGATGTGCTTTGCCTGTGCATGGAGTTGAATCAGTTTGATGTTGTTTCTTGTCAAGTGTTTGTTTGTGTTGACATTTCTCTAGCTGTTGCATTTGTGCTCACTGCTGAGGAGCCTTCTGGGAAGAAACCTCCTTCAGCTCCTTCCAACAAGAATGTCAAGCAGGCCTTTGTTCCAGAGAAGGCTGCAGCTATGATGGCTCCTTCTGCAATGAACTCCATTGACCACAAGGCAGCTTTGGATGCTCACAAGTTCTGGACCTTCCACTTCTTGGAGCAATGGAGGACATGAACCCCGCCATTGCCCACAAGAACAAGCTCAGGTGAAGCAGTCTGACCCAACAGCGCATGAAAACCACCAGAAGCATCTGGTGATTAGCCCAGAGCAAATGAAGAAGTTTTTGTATGGGACTCCTATGACAGTTGGCACTACAGATGAAGCTTGGCTAGTTTTTGGCATATGTCACCAACAACCGTTTTATATATACACCCCTGCCTACAAATATTGTTATGATCAGTGGCTGTCAAGTCAGGACATTGCGTCTCAAAGTCCTGGTGCACATGGAGGTTGGAAAGGCAAGATGGCAGCTATCATGATCGCCTGGGAGCAGCAAGATTGGCACAGGATTCACAGGCTCTTCAACAGGTGGAGTCAAATCCCTGAGATGTCTAAGGACATTGAAAGCTTGAAAAAGAACATTCAAAAGAATGGATGGCCAAAGATTCATGAAGGAATGTACAGCTTGGCCAGAAAGTAGATGTTTCAAAAAAGCCCACAGCTGTCAGGTCAGCTGTTCTTGAAGCTGAAGCTGTACATTCACAGCTTTGCTCTTGGAGCAAAGAACCTGGTGGGTGAATCAATCAGCTTTTGTCTTCTGGCTGCAGCCATGGAGATCCCTTCAATGATATTGTAGGACTGGAAGAGCTGCTTCAACAGAGGGTCCTTGGACATCATCCTTGGCTGTGTGAACTTAAAGCTTGACCCCACCCTTCAAAGAGCACAAGAGAAAGACTGCTGCATCTGGCCAAGTTTCTCTGCAAAGGAGTGCGCTTCCTTAGAAACACAATATAACATTCAGATGCAAAGAGCGCACAGTATCACTGTGGTGAATGAACATCAGTTTCATACACCCTAAATACGCGTAGTTTCTGCATGTGTCTTCTCCAGCCAGCTCCAATCAGGCAAATGGATAGAGTCGTACCTTTTGAAGCCTTGCACATTGATTTTCAGAGCTTCTCTATCATCAAGGGTCTCTAGAACCCTGACTTGAGCTGGCTTGTTTTCAAAAGCCATAAACCTTTGATTGTCATCCATTGCCATTGCTCCCAAGAGGGTGATGAGCACTGAAGGAAGATAATCTTGAACCAAATCAACTAATGGTGGTTCAAATGAATGCAGTCGTACTTGCTCAAAACAAAAGCCCAGTTGGCTAATCAACTATATATTAAGTTAAAAAACACATTTAAAAACGTATTCTATCTAAAAAACTATTATATTTCAATTTACAAAAATAAATTGAAATCAAAAATGTTTTGGTTTCAATTAGCAAAAAAAATGAAATCAAAAATGTTTTGGTTTCAATTATCAAAAACAAATTGAACTATAAAATTGGTTGAAATACATTTCCAAAGAAAGCACATTTTTCATCTTTCCAATATGTATTGGTACTCAAGTCTGGAAAAATAATGCTGCTAATGTCCCAGCTGCTCTTTTTTCAAAATGTGTTCAATAGGTTTCAGTGCGGTAGCCACTTGGGCTTGCTCTATAATTTTTTGGGAGCCACTTGGGCTTTTCATATTTCCTAATTTGCTTTCAAAAGAGCAAGTTTGGCTTCAAAGAGAATTACAACTACAACACACAAATACAAACAGCAATAGCCATTTACAAAACAATCTGAAGCATGTCAAGATAACAGAACAATTACCAGACACAATCAGTTCTGAGCCATGGCCTCCTGGGATGTCACTGACTTGGTCAAGGAGATCTCTGACCTTTGTTTAATTCAATCCAAAAGGAATGGGTCAGATCTTGTGGCTGCGATGGTGGCTGGCCTCAAAGCCAGGGTTGAAGCAGTTCACATTCTCACACCTTCTGCTTTTGTCCAGCTGATGGATGCCACTGAGAAGTCAGACTTGCCAGATGCTGTGAAGGAAGAGCTGCACAAGGCTTTTGAAAGCAAAACAGCTGCTGGTGTTCAGGGGCATTTGAAGTTGCAAACTTCACCCCAAAGCGTGACTTCTGTCGACAACTTCTTGAGCACCAGTGAATGGAACAGATTGCAGCACATGACCACAATGGAAGCCTGTCAAGTAGTGGTCGGGAGGATGCAGCTTTGTGGCCTGAAGTCTTTGAAAGAAGATTCCAAGAAGTATGTGACTGCACTGCTAGTGCATTTGCAAATGAAGCACGGCAAACCTTTGCCTCCAAGCGCTGAAATGTACAAGCTGTCTCAGTATGTCCATGAATCCTTTACAGCTTGTTCTGCTGAGTCTTTGGTGGGTGGCTACTCAAGGTACCCCTCCAACCCTTTTGACCGTGGCACTATGTTTGTCAATGCTTGCTTGTCAGGGCGACAAACAAGACACTGCCCAAAGCAGGGCCACCTAGTGCACCTTCCACTGGTGGTGGAGGTGGTGGGGTTGGTGGTGGTAGCTTTGAGATGCAGCTACTCAACCTCATGATTGAAAAGGCAAGGTCCCTGGACACAGCCTGTACCCTTGCTTCACAGCAGGCATCATCATCAGGGGGGCTGCCCTTGGTCAGCAAGAGTTCTTCATCATTGTCCATGGTTCCTTTGGAAGATGCGGTGGATGACAAGGCTCTTGGTGAAGGAAAGACACATGCTGACAAGCAGCCTGAAGGTGACCATGAAGACTAGAGCAAAGAGCTCTGGTATGTCTCTTTGCCTGGGGCCACCTGCATGAAAGCATGCAGCTTTGGGGATTGTACCACCAACAAACAAGTGGCAGTGTGGGTGTGAAAAAGAAGTGTGAAGTGCAGCATTTTTTGTACGTTGGCCAACAAGACTTCAGCCTCAAGGGCTTTTGCAATTCAGTTTTTGCCAACCACATTGGGGAATCATTTCCTGCAAAGGCAGCCATTATGGAACTTGAACACTTGTGCTGCAGAATTTGCTGTGCAGGATTCAATCTGGCAGTGCCAAACAAGATGGTTTTTGGCAATGTCACACAAGCTAGGGTTTGCAGATACTGAATGCAGGCATAGATGTTTTTACTTTGATGTTGTGTTGTATCAAAGACTTAGCCCAGCCATGGCTGGAGCCCAAGTGCTGAAGCAGCAAAAGCTGACTGACTTCAAGCATGGGTTTCCCCATTGTACACAGGCAAGCTTATCAGCAATCTTGAAGAAAGTGAAAGAGGAAGGCATCCCACAAGACACTGCTCCTAGAACATTTAGAGAAGCTGAAAGATCTTTGCTGAGCACAATGTCATTGTATGGCCCACTGCAGGTCACAGCTAAAGGGGTGACTCCAGGTGGCACAACACAGGTGCTTCATGTGAACCTCCTTTCTTTGCTTGCTGGCCTGTACTTTGCAGCAGAGCCATTCAAGAAATACATGGACTGAATCCACCATCAAAGGCCTTCATCATGCGACAAACCCTGGAGATTAGCGCTGTACTCAGACGAGGTTCATCCAGGACATCAGTTGAGCAGTATGTCCAAGAAGGTCTGGACAGTTCATTTCTTGAGTTTGGTGCAGACCTTTCTAGAGAAGAGTTGTGGACAACTCTCTTCATCTCCAGGTCAAGCCTGGTTGCAGAACTTGATGGTGGGATGGCACAAGTATTCAAGATCCTCCTGGAAAGCATTTTCACTGGACCCACCAACCCTGCTGTGGGCTTGCTCTTAAAAGGGGCTGACAGCTCCCATTTGAAGCTACATTTCTGCTTGGGAATGTTTCTACAGGATGGAGGAGCTCAGAAAATGACATTCCTGAACAAGCAAGATGGAGGTTCAAGACTTTGTCAATTGTGCAAGAACATGTTTAATGAGGCCAGCAGCTGGGGAGGCTGAAAATGATGTTGTTGATTTCATAAAACTAGATGATGTGGCTTTGACAACTGACCAAGAGCTCTTGCAATCTTGGCAAAGGATGAAGGATAGGAAAGAAACATGTTCAAAGGCTGAGTGGGCCAGGTGGCAGCAGGCTGCTGGCATCAACTTCTCAGCAGAATCTTTTCTGTTGTCCCAGGCACTGCTTGAGAGGAAGGTGCTGGCACCCTGCACACAATACTGTCACGACTTCATGCATGGTATGACTTCCAAGGGAGTCTTGAGTTTTGTATCCTTCTGGGTGCTGCAGGCCCTGTCAGAGGCAGGAATGGCCATTTGGACAACATTGAGAGGATACCTGGAAATGGGCGCAAGCAGGCCTGAAGACAACAGCCTCCGACATGCTTTCTCTACACAGGCTTCTGGCCTATTTTATTCAAACTGTTTGTTTGGAAAATGATGTGCTCCCAGCACAGTGCAGATGCTTTGTGGCTTGGAGCAGAGTGTTAGATTATTGCTTGGCTGTACCACTTTTGAAGTCTAACCCAAGGTTTCTTCAAAGCTTGGTGGAGCATGCACTGGCATGCACTGTTAGTGCCTCTTGGGGTTCTCTAATGAGACCCAAATTTCATTGGACAAAAATGCCTACCAGCATGCTGGTCCATGGAGCGGAAGCACAAAACCATCAGAAAGCACGGCGGCAGTTGCTTCAACATGAAGCACTATGAGTCTTCTCTTCTCAGAGGTGTTCTGATTGAGCACATTGGCTCACTTCAAGATGACAATATTCATTTGAAGCCTGGGTGCACACTGCTGAAGCCTGTGAAACCAAGCAAGAAAGTGTTGCTTTGTTTGATGGAACAAGGCTTGGTGCTTGACCCAGGAAGCTCTTTTAGCAGCAGGTCTTGCAGGATTGGCCTTGGGATGACAGTGGCCATTGGTGATGTCATTTTCTTCAAAGGAGCTGCCAGAAGGCATTTGCTTTCAGATGTGGTGACATCCATTATTTGCTGCAAGTGGGCGATCATTTACTAGCTTTGGTTGGTGAATACTCTTTTCTTGAGCACAAGAAAGATAAGAATGCTACCACATGGCAGTGCACGGCAGTGCACAAATTCCAGTCTTTGCTTGTTGCCTGTGGCCAACATTGTAGCACCTTTGGTTCACAACAAGAACCAGGATGGTGTGATCACTTGTCTGGTTCCTGGACATCTGACCTTTCAAGAGATGTGAGACTTGGAAAAATGCTATTGTGTGAAAGTGCAAAGGCCTTTCTCTATTTTCTTTGCTGGAAGCCAGCCAGTTTGGGCTTGATGGTTTTCTTAAATTTCATTCTTCTTTTGATGTTTTTTCAAAAGCAAAAGCTGATAAAGCCATTCTTGCATGGCTGTCAATGCAATAGTCAACTTTGTGTCAAATGTTTTTTTGATGCATTTAACATTCACAAAATTACAAAATTTGCCTAGTTTTATGGGGTTAGCAACTGTTAGTTACCTATCTTAACTCTGCTAACTAGTTAGTAACACCCCAGCCTTGCTAAGATCGTGCGTGTCGAGCGCGCGAAACGCAGGCGAGAGTGCGATTTGTCCGGCGTGCGCGCAACCCTCTGCGGAGATCGTGCGTGTCGAGCGCGCGAAATGCAGGCGAGAGTGCGAATTGTCCCCTGCGCGCGCAACCCTGTGCGGAGATCGTGCATGTCGAGTGCGCGAAATGCAGGCGAGAGTGCGATTTGTCCGGTGTGCGCGCAACCCTCTGCGGAGGTCGTGCGTGTCGAGCGCGCGAAATGCAGGCGAGAGTACGATTTGTCCCATACGTGCGCAACCCTCTGCGGAGAGCATGCGGGTCGAGAGCGCGAAAAGAATGCGAGAGGGCGTATCTGTGGAGCTGGAAGATATATAAGAACGGGCGAGGGGCTATTAGTACAACTTGAGTACGCGGAGTATGTGGGGAGCTGGAAGATGAGAACTGGCGACTTGGTAGTACAACTTGAGTACGCGGAGTATATGGGGACGGCCAGATGAGAACTGACGACTCTGTAGTACAACCTTAGCACACTCAGTATCTGGGGCTGGGGAGCTGGAAGACGAGAAGTGGCGACTTTGTAGTACAACTCTAGGAAGCGGAGTAGCTGGGGAGCTGGAAGATGAGACCTGGCGACTCTGTAGTAGAACTGGAGTACGTGGACTCGCGGAGTATCTGAGGAGCTGGAAGAGGAGAACTGGCGACTTGGTAGTACAACTACTGGAGTACGCGGAGTATCTGGGGAGCTGGAAGACGAGAACTGGCGACTCTGTAGTACAACTCTAGTACGCGGAGTACTTGGGGACCTAGGAAGATGAGAACTAGTGATTTGGTAGTGCAAGTTTAGTACGCGGAGAGCTTACTGCCTCAACTTACTCGGACACACACACAGACAGGGACTCATACACACACAGACATAGATATACACACAGAGACCCACACACTGCCTCAACTCACTCGACTTAACACTTCACACTGAACACTTAACATAACTCACACTCTGACTTCCTACGTGATGAAAAATGCTTTTGGGCCATTCGTCGTCTAGTACATCAGAAGTACACCAAAAGTGCATCACAAATTCATATAGTAATTTTGTGAAAAGTTATGATGTTTTGCGTCACCTTGTCAGAGTAACACACTAGGGTTCTTGTGGGTTCATATTTTTGCGGTTTGGCGCAAAGAGTTGATCAGCGTTGTATGTGGTTCAATTTTAAAGTTGTTGGCAGTTTTCTGCGCAGCTGGCTTCTTGATATGGAACAAAGCGAGGTCAGGGGCAACGCAAAGACATGGACCCTGGGCAAGAAGCAGGACTTGAATGAACAGGAGGCTCAAGTGCAGAAAGCAGTCTTTGGCAGTTGGCGCCAGGGCTTGTTCACTAAGGGCAAGGCCCTGAAGGATAGGTCAGGCAGCAGCAAAGATGTGGGCCAGCTTGCTTTGTGTGGCAAAGAGAAGAACTCAATGAGAGCAACTGGAAGAAAGCCGAGGGTCAGTTACGACAGGCCCTTACTGCGTTTGAGAAACTAGACAAAGACGTGAAGAGGAGGCTTCAGGCAGTGGGGGTGGACAGCAAGAGCGACAGTTTGTGGGCGGCCTTGGTTCTTAGCGTTGATTTAGTACATGGTTTTACGCAAAATAAGACACCCTCACGTAAACTTTAGAAATCCTCAAGTTAAAAAACTACATGTAAAGAAACCCTCATGGAAGGAAGTCCTCATGTAAAGAACCCTCACGTAAAGAAGCCCTGATGAAAAGAAATCCTCGTGTAAAGAAACCCTCATGTAAAGAAGCCCTCTCATGGAAAAAATCATTTACCTGAGTGTGTGTGCCTGCGCTTTTTCCAAGTGTCTCTATTTGTGGTTTTATACGTCTGCCAATTGCTCTTTTAAATGAAGTTAAGGCAGTTTTCTCATTTGCAAGTCAAAAAGAATGAAAAATCATAAAACACGTTGAATTTAATTTGCTAACCCATTTACACTTTTTGCAACCTAAATTCATCAGTTTATGTAAATCCATGAAAAATGTAAACTTGTTAATTTCGGTGACTTAGGGTGAGTCCAGCGTGCAACCAGCATACAGATGGCGCAGCCGGCTTGTTCGAACCACAGCCCTCGTACACTCAACTCTGCCGATCAATTTTTTCGCTCAGCGACAGCGCTCGTCTCGCATGCGCGCAGGTTAAGAAGTATCCACGAAAGTCTTTCGTCTGGGCCAAGATAACGGAAACTAAATCTGCTGCGATGTCCTTCCTGACGAGCGCGGGCTCCGTCAACGTCCATATCCTCATTTCCCCCAACACTAAATGGCTGGTGATGCCACAAAACGTGTTTGCCAATGTTCGCCAAAACTTTCGTGGGTCCACCTTTCCGGTGCTTGAAACAGTGGACACATCCCGTCCCGACTTGTGCAAAATCAGCTTTGGCAAGCCGATAGGCCCAGCTCATTCTTCACAGCATTCTGCAATAATTGAGACGGAGCAATCGGCGTATATCCTCCCGCTCCGCCTGAACTGCCTTTGGATCGCACCGATCATCGATAGGGAAACGTTTCCTCTTCTTAAGGCTCAACAGGCTTAAGCTTGGCATCAGGGCCCACCATGTGATTAGACGGTCAGCAAATCGAGAATTATCAATATAACTTGCTGCCAAAGCTAGACTGGGCTGGACGGTGGGTTTGGTCTTGCATCGGTGCTCAAAAGAGATCCCTCTTTGTTTTGCAAGTGTGTCCTATTGTCCACGGCTCTCAAGAGCCACTGGGAAAGGACGGTCTATCTGCGCGTGACCATGCAAAGCCCACGCTGGCGCAATTGTTGTTCTGCTTGGGCTGCGCCTTGCTTGTTCGAAGGATAAGGATTCCTCATGCAACGAAGGCCCTCGCTTCGATTGCCAAAACGTCCCGGATATTGGCAAGCCGAGCTTCCATGAGGATTTCTCGGCTGCAATGTGGCGACGATGCCCTTGCCAGCTGCTTGGCGCTGAGGCCGGAGGTTGGTTACGAGGCATTGTGGAGGGCTTTGGAGCTTCAGCGCGATGGACCCGAGGCTGGAAAAAGGTCGCTAGTTTCTCTGACGCCAGCCAAGCGAGTCGGAGGATGAAACTGCAAGGCGCAAGCGCGCGGGTCAAGCCTCGGCTAAACTTGACAAACCACCGCCTGAGAATTGTAATTATAGCTTGTTGGCAGGGTTCTGGCTTCAACTCATTCAAGACCCACCTATTATCGACAGAGACTTTTCTCGACGCAAACAAATTTGCAAGAACTATGCTCACCAAAAAAGGGTTGACACCAACCATTCCCAAAGGCTTTGCCCAAAGCAAGCCCCTTTTCAGGGAAATTCAAGACTATTGGCGGTCGCGCGACAAAAAGGGTTTACTTCCGGCTCCAACTTCAAGGATAGGGGAAGCCTACCGATGCTTGCATGCCATGTGACAGTGGTCGCGGTGTTGTTAACGAGAAGCCTCGTCAAAGCTCAAGGCCAATCTCCGCTTGAAGCCTGGCGACTGGTCCCGTGGGCAAGCTGCTTAATATGCTCAGGCTTCACAGACGTCAACAACGCCATCAAGAAGACAAGCAAGAAGAAGGGGAAGTCTTGCGCAACGGATTTGGGTCGTTTGCGACCTTCGGGGAAGGGGAAGCGGGAAAATCCCCTGTGAGCGGCAACCCCCATCAATCAACCGCAGTGACCCACTTCTGCAGGAACAGTTCGTGTTAACCCAAGGCACGCAATCTCACTACTGTAATTCCACACCCACCAAGCTCCTGATGGCTCCTGTCCTCCGCTGGGAGGGCTTCAGCTCATGGCCCGCAAGTGCGGGGGAGTCGAGTGTGGGAATGAACGCATATCACTCATAATCCACCAAAGCTTCTTAAACCCTTTAGCTGGGGTATGTATGGCCCATTAGGAGCCTCACTCTAGCAAGAAGGCTCCAACCCTTCAGTTACGTTGCGCCAAAGATTTGCATGAACTGCAGCTGCCTTGACCGCGCGAACGGGCCAAGTTAAATGTCAAGCGTCGTGAAATTAGTGTTGACTGGTCTCTTGCCGTTTGCCTTGATTCATGTGTTGTTGTGCTGCAGGACCGGGCGCTTTCCTTGCGTTTGGCTCCAATTATCATGTCGTGTACAGCTCCTGTTGGGCCTTTGTTGTACACTATGGTCAGCCTTGGGCTCAAGGATACAACAGATGTGTTAGCGGCGCCCGTAAAAACAGAGATCGCCAACTTGGACATGGCCCTGTTGCTGTAACTGTAACGGCGACGGCAACGGTACGAGTTTCTAGTAGTTCCACTGTGCTTCTTTATGAGGAGGCGGTCAGACGGGTCTGGGAGACGTGATTGGAATGGAAAGGAAGCGCGTAGAGAAATAAGGAAAGCAAGACAGGCTGAGGACACCAATGGAAGCCAATTTCAGGAGGGCTCGCTGGTGCAAATTTGTTTGTCACAGTTGGAATTAAATAATTTGTTTGCGACTCTTACAAGGTGGGGGAATGTATATCAACTTTCCTTGGATGATGCGTTGCCATGCTGGAAACATAGGCCAAAAGGCAGCCCTCAAACTCGGCTAAGGCTGGCATTAGTTGCGGGAAATCGGTCCGAAGGGCAAGACCATTTGACCAAGGCGCGGTGGCGTGACTTTGCACCAACATCCAGTGGCATAGTTTTTTCTCGGAAAGCAGCGCGCAATAGTCGACTGTTGTTAACTTTGCACCTACCCCCGTACCAATAACGTTGAGAACTGGCTGGTAAAATCAACACGGGCGTGTTCACACACACATATACAAATATGGTTGTCGGTCCTAGTCAGCAGTGTGTATGACGATGACCCGGAACATATCAAAATCTCATTTGGCGAAAGTTTTTTCTCGAGTTGGCGAAAGTAATTTTTTTTTGCGAAAGATCTGGCGAAAGATTACATATGTACTTTTGTATGAATGTTCATTTGCTTCCTGAACAGCTGGTGGCAGTGACTCCAAAGCTAGATGAGCTGTGGAAGTTAGATAACCTGCTGCTGCTGCGGCTGCTACTACTACTACTACTACTACTACTACGACTACCACTACGACTACCGCTACCGCTACCGCTACCGCTACCACGACGACTACTACTACCACTACTACTAGTACTACTACTACTACTACTACTACTACTACTACTATTCCTGCTCCTGCTTTGGGGGGTGGCTTTGCCACAAAACTCTACCCCGCAAAAGGCGAAAGTTTGGCGAAAGTTCAGCTCAAGATTGGCGAAAGTTCACCCTGCCACATCTGACCCCCAGCCCATTATGAGTAAGTTTGAGTGACCGGCTACTACAGTGATTCTTGCAATTTTGATTCTTGCTGACACCCAGGAGAAACAAAAGAGACGTACAGGGTGTCAACAGTTAAGTAGAAGACACATGCTGACAAACAGTGAAGTTTCTATTTTGTGTTTGCCAGTAAAGAAGAAACCATTGACGTGAACAAAACACAGCATACATGGCACACATAAATACAACGTACTTCGGCGAAAGATAAGACGCAGGAAGGCGAAAGTTTGGCGAAAGTATTTTTTTGGCGAAAATTACGGATCCCGGATAAAGGAATTTAGATCATACAGTTGAGTTTTTTACAGACAGATTTGAACAAGACACACGTTTTGGACAGCAAACTTTGGATTTCAACATCAACATGGCAGTTCAAATTGCACGTGGGTTGGGCGAGATCTTGACCCAAGGGCAGAATCCACGGCAGCAGATAGTGGAACCTCAGCAATCATCATGGATGCAAAAGCCTTGTATGACAGTTCGAAGAAGGATGGCGGGCAATTAAGGGGGGCCGGGGTTGAGATCCTTTGCGTCAAAGAAGAGATCCGTCGTCTCAAGACGGAGCTCAGGTGGGTCAGCAGCGAACGAACGTTGGCAGGTGGACTCGCCAAGTTGCACGCCCGACAGCAAACGATTGAGATGCTTCGCAGTGGTTAGCATTGCGCGTGACAGCAGCTACACAGCAGCAAAGAAGAAGGACAAAGAAGCGCGACATGAGTCCACGGCTCGGACCTTTGGATACACAAACAATGTTGAAGATGGGAGAGCGCTCGAGCTTGAGGGCGCGCCATGGATAAAGGTTGCGTATCCTTTCGGATTTCGCTGTTGGGAGGGAACTTCGAGGTCTCTCTGGTCGAGGGTTGGTTTGAGGCTGTCTATCACATCTCGTTGGTTGTTGTGCATAGACGCACGCATATATTCACGCATCACACATACATATTTTCTTGCAGCAAGTTTAAGGGCCCCCCAGAGGCTTCCGCAAGGTCGCAAGCTGGAGGAAAGGCTCGACCTTTCTATCTCTGTGAGGCATGTGATGGGGAAGAGCCGACTCCAGGATGGACGGTGGAGACACCAAGTTGCCTCTGCGCTCCGAAGTTCACGAGTGGAGTTCACGACATGTATCTGTTGCGAGCGAGGTTGATTTCTGGGCCCGGATGCGAAACAGTCGAGAGGACAGGCACGCTAGGTGCAGACGCACAGGGTATGCGCTACGTGTCTACACTCAGCAGCTAGCGTGGAGATTATTTCGTGCAATAGGCCAAATCTGAGGCCTAATTGGCAGGAGTTGCTCTTGTTCAGCCGGAGGTCAAGCGAATGTGCTATGGAGTGGCGTTATGTGCCAAGGTGAGAACACTGGAGTAAATGCACTGCACCAAACGCTAGGGGAAAAAAGTGGGTTCGATTTGCCAACTGCAGGTTGCCTGGATTCCGCATCACACTGGGCCAGCAGCAACACCTAAGTGGCAGCTGCTGGCATCTCAGGATTTTTGCCGTGGCACAAAGATCAGGCTTACGCCTGTCAGCCTGTCAGTCAGGCTTTCAGCAAGGCAGAATTGATCAGTTGTGTGACTTATCAGGCGACCCTTTGCCAGAAGGTGAGTGGACACATTTGGCGCTGCGGTCAACTCTCGACTCACTCGAGGCCAGATCACACCCTGAAAGACAGAAAGAGCAACCCTTCTTTGGGGAAACTTGGAACTGAAGTAGCCGCATGTGAACTGCCTGGTGTTAAGAAGTGCCCTCCTGTTTTCCACTTGAGCCAGACATACACCCACACACCGCTTTGGATGATTTTGGTGGTTGCTTTTTGCGTTCACATCTCAACATTTTTGCGTGTGTGTTCAAGTGTGTTCCATGTCTCTTTTGGACTTCCCGTGGTCGCATCTGCTGTACCTGCGCCGTGTTTTAGAATGTATGTATTAATATGTATTATATCAAGTTGGCTAAACTCCAATCTGCGAGGCTACATCTCTGGGTTCTTGTGGCCCTGCTGTCGTCCGTTCCAGAGCAAGAAAAGCGTCCGGCGCGCAATCCACAGGCGTTCCAACTTGGAAAATCAGAGTCGCCCTCCGACCTCCGACTGCTCACTCTCGAGGCGCCCCGAGAAGTCAGCATTGCTACCTTCAAGATCCACGCGCCCTTCTTTTTTTAGGCAATTTTGGAACTGTCACGAACGCCCCTGGAAGTTGTTCTAGGCCTCCCTCAATTTTGCATTTGTTTTGAGGGCTTTCAACTCCTCCTAGCCACTCCATTTGCGCAGCTCTGGCGTTTGCCACCTCGGTACCATGCCTATCATGCACCGGATGTTTTTCGCTTGTCCCTTCCATGCTCGCATATGCTCGCCCTTCGCTGCTTCACCTTCTTCAAAAAAGATCCATCGTGTCTTGGGGCTGCGCGCTGCGCTCATACACATCCTGACGTGCCCCCCGAACTGTTTTTGCACCGCAAAGCTGCTTCCCGTACTACATTTGCTTTAAAGTTGCCAGTTCTGAGGCCACAGCTCCCAGAAGCTGCTTCAGACTCCCGTACTACTTTTGCACCACAAGGTACTTCCGGCACTACATTTGCGCTAAATTTGCATGTTGCGTCGCGTTGCACTCGTCGTACGCGATCTCCGCGAAGGGTTCTAAGATCACCCCCAATTCATCCCCGTTAAAAATTCCTCTACAAAATGGTGGGCCTTGAGGCCCTATATCAGCAGGTCATGTTGTAGACAACTCATGTCTGCACCCTACCAAATGACACCCCTTTTACTTTCCACGTCATTTTGTAGAGAGCGCTTTTTAAGGGTCAAGCCGCACCATTTTGTGAACAAGAAACAATTTGTAGGTATTTGAGCCGAGTCTTCCTTTGCCACCTTTGCGAAACGTTTTTAGATTTTCTTGGCTTTTGAATCGAGTGTGGAAGTGTCTTTTTGCATAAAGAGTCTAGCATTTTGAAGCGATATTTGTGCTATATTGAGTTGAGTCTTCTATAGTATTTTGTAGTGAATTTTTTGAAAGCATGTTGGATGGACTATATTTAACATTCTTAGGTTTCTGAATCTAAACAGGGAAATGTGGAAACGCATGGTCCTACAATGACAACTGTGTGGTAACAATTCTGCGCTACAAACAGGGTCCTTGGGAAGAAAGTCTGCAAAATGACAACGAGGGGGCGGACAGAAGCTCAGGAAAGTTGCTGTGTTGATTGCTCTGATTCTATTCCTCCCCCACTTCAGACACATATTGGCAGCAGCTCAGGCAATCTGTTTTTTGGATGGGTTTTGAATATGACAATCTTGCTTTCGAGTGCAACATGGGGTTGGGACAGTCGTGTTGTAGAAAAATTCATACTTTGATGTTTTGCTCTACGAAATTGCGCCCCCAAAAGAAGTCTACACAAGGATACCCAAACACACATATGTATACAATGTCATATTTATACAAACATGTTTATATATACACATTTTTATATGTATATATATGTAGAAGCAATTTTGCACTTCCTGTATTTATAGAAATTCTATGGCCATACATGCAAACATAACCATACATAATTCATTCTTAGTCCATCTAGGACGGTTTTTATCATTTTGTGAAATATTTTTGGAGGTGCCATTTTGTAGCGCCCCTAATGAGTATCTCAACCCCATTTTGTAGACTATTCAGACGCCAGGAAAAGGTTCATTTTGTAGGCAAATTGTCTGAGTAGCCCAGGGGTCATTTTGTAGAGATTTCAGATTCATTCGACCCAAAAGGACCAGGCTCTTAGGCAAAAGCAATTTCATTTCGATTCATTTTGTAGAGATGGAAACAAAATGGAAAAACGATCCCTTGACTCCTTGACTGTTGAGATTTATGGGAGACCCCTCATTATGTAGAGACACTTACGCACGCACGTTTTCAAAACAAAATGACGTCGCGCGTCTCATTTTAAAATTCGCCTTTCACCTCACGTTTGAGCGCTCGACGAGCGCGATCTCTGCAACAACCATTCGTTCGTCCGACGCGCGCAATCTCCGCAGAGGGTTGCGTTTCGTGAGCATCGGCCACCCCGCCGTTTTAAGATAAGATTGGAAAGATGTCGAAGTTGCAGTTATGTATACGTGAGTTTTGTAGGTGCCTCCTGTATCCCACGACCTGTATCTCAATCCAAACGCCTGTATTTGTGTAGGCTTGTTACAGTATTCCCGATGCATCACCTGTATCTGTGCACCTCTAGAATGATGATGATTGTGATGATGTAGGTACGTTGTGGCAATTGCATCAATCACCTGCATCTCTATCTACAGTTGGAGAAAGAGGATGGTGACGATGATGATGATGATGTAGGTGCGTTCTAGCAGTTGCATCACCTGCATCTGTACATCTTGATGTTGGAGGCTGGCGGTGGCGGTTGTGATGATGATGATGATGATACCGATGGCAGTTTCAACTGTGATGATGATAATTAGTATAACATTGTACGAAACAGATGATCATCATCATGATGGTAATGACGCTCCTGATGATGGTCGATGTGATGGCGTTGCTTGTGATATGATGATGATTATTAAACTATTACTATTCTCTTGTGATGATGGTGGTGGTGATGGTTGGACGTTTGAAGTTGGCCGGCGCTCTTTACAGAGAACCCTTCGCAGGTGCTTTCGGGAAGCACGCACCTACACGTTTATGTAATTTCAACCTGGCGGGATGCTCTTGCCGGCCTAACGTTTTGTGCAACAGGGACCACTTCCCGGTTTTTCTTCTTCCCCCATCTCACCATCGGAGATGAGGTCTTCAGTCTTCAGGTCAGCTCGAAGGTTTCGTTGCCTGTTGTAAGTAGAATTGGGAGGGGTTTGCGATGGCGACCTCTCGAGCATTTGCGAGGTTTCAATCGGGATTCAAGAGGTATTTATACCCTTCAATGTTCCACCCAAACCAAACATACACTGTTACACTGTTTGTTGTTTTCAATGCGTGTGTTCTTTTTGTATTGTGTTTTTTGGTTGGCCTGCTGTCTTTTTTACATGTATCATCCTGTGCGGGCGTCCATGCCTCTTTCCTCGACACTGCAATTTGTTAAATAAACATTAGGATGCAAAATTTGTTCACCCACGAAGTGACCATGCGTATGCATTTCACGCCCCATCACAAGCTAGCAGCCAGCAGCTAGAATAGAACATGTTGCAGTCTGGGATTTATTATGTAATGTAATTGCCACGGGGCGCAGGCGCACTTTTAAATATCATCATGTGTCTTGCTTCGAGCAGGGTTGCGAGGGATTTGTAAGAAGGGGTTGGATGAGATTTATATAGCGGTTGTAATGATTGTGGTGCAATTGTGGCGGGGGTTCGCGGTGATTTCTCATCGATTTTCTAAGTGATTTGATCACCGTCAAGTCCTGTGAGATGGCTGAGTTGTCAGCTAGCTATTCGTGGCTAGCAGGACATGACATGTTTTTGAAGTCCTTTTTGAGGGTTCATTGTGGGCCGCCGTCCCTGTAGCACCCTGCAGCTGATCCGAACCAAAAGTAGTGATTTTCAAGTTAGGTAAAACTGAAGGATTGGCATGCCTTGGAAATTTGCAAACTTGCAGGTGCTTGTAGATGGCGAGCTTGCTGTGACATCCCAGCAGTCCGGGCTGCAGGTCACTTTGGAGGTGCCCTTGAATTTCGAAGTTTTTACATTTTCAAACAGCACGCGGCAGGCATTCTACAGTTTCCGTGTGTTTTGAAGGCAGATCTGGGATTTGGTCCTGCAGATATGGAGATCACAGAGGCCAAATTTCTGAAAAATGCAATCTACAAAATATAGGTGTTTCCTTGGAGAATGTTCTTTGGCAAATGTGGGTCATTCTGATTCTGGGCTGGCGTTGGCCTGCAGAATGTTTTTATACAATATATTACAATATTATACAATGATTTATTGAATTGTATGCTCATTCTAGCCGCACAGTGAGCATGTCCTGAGGGCTTATGATGAGCTTTCATTGACCGAACTCCCCAAAAGCAGTGCAATTTCTAAAAGATAGGTTCTGAGCCCCATTAAATGCATGATGCTGATGCCATAACAACGAAGATGGCATGACTGACATCTCCGGTTTTCCCACCACCTCACCCCCCCACTCTCTCACATCCCAATTTAATTGCATGCTGATTCGATGACACATTTCAGACGATCACAGATGTCATAACGAAAGTTCAGAGTGGAAAAATCAAACCCGTCCAGTCTCAGAATCTGGAAGTAACATGTGAGACAATTTCTCGCGGGCCCTCCCCCCGCATCAATTCTAGCGGTATGATTTATTATTAGGCCTTAATTTGTTCATGCGATAGAGTGTTATAAGTCTCTTGACGTCGTGTTGCTGCATTTTCCCTCACTTAGAAAGATCCCTTCCTTTGCCATTCTGCCACAGTTCACGTCACGCAACCCTTTCTTTGATCTTGGCTTCTCTGAAAACAAGGCACCTCACTACGTGTTAACGTACCCCTCAACAGGCTAAAGCCGAGAGCATTGCATCGAATACCCCGTGTCATCAGGCACGCATGTACCCCATTGAAAAAAACACGTGCAGCTTCATCGCCAAGCCCCCTTGCCTGTCCAGAATGGGTTATGTATGTGCACACTCAACCAGCACCGGTAAATAGTGACCTGGGTAAAGGACACACTTGGATATTGCTTTGACTTATAACTGTATTACAATATCAACCCAACAGCCCACTTGGCTGTTTTGATTTTTTGATTCCGACCTTGTTTGTTCACCCCCGCTAACCGCTTGCCTCATTTTTGCCTCAACCATCATGGTGGGCTTGGTGGCCAAAGCTACTCACAGGTCAGAGTTTGGGGCGCTGCTCGCTCCGAGAGCGAGTTGCTGCAGTACCAGCGGCAATGTTTGGACACATTACTCAGCAGACACTTGACTTGAATATCTTGAAAGTTGATACTCATACTCTTTTTGCTTGATCATCGGTTGTTTTGAAACAGGGTCTTTGAGTGTAAGCAGTTTGTCATCATCTACAGTACTTGTTTTTTTGTGTCGAGGTGAGCTCCGGGGCGAAGCATGGAAGAGAGCTCAACACTTATTGTATATAGATGAAACATGTCATGTTGCTTTTTTTTGGTTCCTTCAGAAAAGGACGGGATTTGCAAAAACTTGGATCATGTTGTCCTATGTTGTCCTGTCTTTCCTGAAGTAAAATGCCTAAGGTGAAAATCAGGCCTGCTGCAGAGGGACCTGCTGATTCAGGTGGCACTTGTTTGAAATCTGCAAGGTGACGTAGCTACACATTGTAAGTTGGTCCTTTTCATCCACACTGCAGGAGTTTTGCCCAGGCCTTTACTTCGGACATGCGCATCAAGCCTTTTCGTTGCTTTCAGTGTTGCATCATGAGCCTAAGTGGACGCTCAGTTTGTGGGACATCTCCGCGCTGGCGCAGCCAGGCCCTAGCGGGTGGTTGCTTTTTGTTAACTGTCCGACGCAATGACAAACAACATATGACCAAGCGCATTCCAAACAGAAATTGAAATGGATCGGAAGACTGTAGATCTTCTAGAACGATTAAGAGCATCCATTCTGCTTTCGTCATTTTTGGCCCTTGCCCATAGTTGCTGCCTTGACCGAGCAAGGTGCAGTTAGACTGGTCCAATCACTGTTTACTGAGCAGCTTGAAGCAAAGCCGAGACAAAAAAGGCAACAAGAGGTACACTTCTGCCAACACGTTATTTGGCCAGGATCTCTGCAAACTCAGGAAGGAGCATGCCCACATTTTGAGACCACAGGGTCGATATAACCATTGCTCCTGCAGTGATGGTGCATAGGACCCTGTCATTGTTCGAGCGACTTCGGGCAAAGTGCAGCATATTAAAGCTGGTTCTCCGGCAGATCTTTCACATGGCTCACACATCTTGCGCTACAATGCCACTATTGCAACGTGTAAAATGATAAATGCTCGTGAAGTGCCCTTTACGCATGATATGTAATCCGCAAACCCATGAGTCATTTTACATTGAGGGTTGGTGTAATGCAGTGGTTCAGCCAGAATGGGTGCAGCTGGCGTTGCTTCTGGCATTCCGCGCACTTCAGCCTCATTTTTCAACGGCCTGCAATGCTTGTTGCTGAGGGTGAGCATGCCACCACTTTGCAATCCAGCTAGTGTGAGCAGTGTAGCTAGCATCCCCCTCTCAGAGAAGGCCAACCTTCAACCACGGGTAATTCTCCTTCCGGGATCTTCAAGTTTTTTGATGTGTTTTGGTAGTTTTTGATCGTCCAATGGCATCGAACAGGTTCAAATGTGTGTGTGTGTGTGTGTGGCCTTTCACCGAGTCTCTTGCAAGAGCTATACCTATTGATATCTTATATATGGACTGTTGAGAATAGACGTGTCAGTTTGGTGCCTTTTTTTTGGGGTTGATTTTGCCGGCCATGCCTGCACATCGGAAATTCGATGGCGCGCGGAGATGAGTTCATCGGCCCGCTTGTGAAGCAAACCCTTTCTCAGATACATTGGCCAACTGTCTTCATGGTCTCCTGCACGCTGTGGGCATCCACCCATGTCCACGCATCCGCTCCGACACTTGAACCTGCCTCTAAATCCAAGGGTCCTGAGTCACAGTGCCCAGTTGACGGGTCGGAGCTGAGATAGCTGCTATAGCTTGCATTGGCTTGCAGCAATGGCGGCTGTGCGTTTGCAAAGTACATTGGATGTTAGGTTGAAAGTTAAGCACCAGCTTTAACCGTTATATAACCCTTCTCGCGGGACACGAGCAACAACAGCCGCGAGCTTAACAGCACAGAAACACAAGGGCCTAGCTGTCAAGTTCAGCGACTAGTTGAATGTTCTAGTAATTAGAAAAAATGCCTTGCATTTGGCCGTTTGATTTTGATAACTAAGCTGTCCGGAGAAAATGAGGGAAATTGTTACACGCGCTCATTTGCTAGAGGCCTTGCCGAGCCTTACTAGCCTGGGAAGCCTACATGTTCTTTTTGTGTTTGCCTTTTTGTTGACCTTGTTTGGGAAAAGTTAGCAAAGTTAGCAAAGTGCATGCATGTTGTCAAATTGTCATCTATCGGTTCCACTCAAGGGAGCAACTGATCGAAGCGCTTGGTGACCGGGTGTGTTTGGGGCAGGTTACTAGTTTCTTGCGACAGCAGTGTGAGAAGCAGCAGGGGCGTTGATTGTCAACATAGGTCCTGTTGCACTTGATTTGCTTGTGTGAGGTGGGCAGAGCAGACGGAAAAACGAGCCGCAGGCGGTCAGCTGAGATCCCAGCACCATGCAAAGCAAAGCGTCACGGCCAGGGAGACTTGGCGCCCGCAAGTGGACAGACATTCCCGCCAAGTGCTCCAGAGAAGGTGTCAGAAGCACACTGGTGTGAAGATTTTGTTTGGCCTACTTTACCAATGGAGGAAGCTCCAAAGCCTGCCTGGCCAGCTTGGGGAGGCCATGTGGGAATGGATGGAAATGGGCCACTTTGCATGGCTGTGCAATGTTTAAGGTATGCTCGTAACCCTTGCATATGGGCCTCGTACCGTATCTAAAAACGAAAGACCCAAAACTTTTAACCGCGGTGTTCTGGCTTAAGGAGGTTGGATGGCCTCCTCGGCACTGGGAGGCCGCCGTCCGACGCACGTCGTGGACCAATGCCGTTGCCCTTGTTGCCAGGTAGTGGAACGGCTATTCCTCCTTCTGTTCCACGAAGGGTCGACAAATCAGCTTCGTGCCCGAGCTACTCCTATTCTACAGGGTGCCTACACATCCTACACTCAGATCTTGGAACACGCATACCTGGATCCACTGAGGAGCGAGGCCCCTGGGGAAGCGGGGGCGCCAGCCGGAGGGGCAGGGCCTCCCGGACCACCAGGGGGAGCTCTCCCTGAGGCTACATACGGCGAGCGGCCCGGGGGCCCAACTCCGCGCCACCGTCTGGGTCGCCGCAAGAGGGATCCAGTGAAGTCGTCGAGAGTGGCCCTGCAGCAGCTCCGAACAAGGCACCCGCAGAGGAGAAAGCAGAGGACAAGGCAGTTCCTGCAGCAGCTCGGGAGGTTGAGACTCGGCCTCCTTTGGCACGTCTGAGAAAGCCCAAAAAGGAGGTTACAGCGACCGAGGAGGCTCCAGAGACGACAGGCTTCGATCCAGTGCATCAAGAACAAAGGTTGTCAAAGGAGTCACCAAGGAGGAGAAGGACCAGAGTATTGCAGAGGATCCCAGTGGCTTTGGATTGAGGCCTACTTCAAAGCCTTCACCTAGCGAGCCTCGCACTCCGTCCCGGAGAGGCCAGCGGCAAGTCAAGAACTAGGCTGAGGCAGGCGTTGAGGAGGAGGCTGCCGTTGCGGAGACCCCGGGGAGTCATCAGGTGCAGCGGGGGCTACTGAAGCCCCTGGTACAGAAGAGCACGACGAAGAGGAGTTCGAGGAAGAGTCAGAGGAGGAAGCAGTCTCCAATCACGAGGAGTGGGGCGAGCCTGCACCCATTGCCGCGCCGAGTCAGAAGAAGCCAGTCCCCAGCCACCGAGCACAGGTTGAGTGGCAAGGACCAATCTTGGCCCATCGAAACCAACCGCGGCATCAGCAGAGGGAGGTCAAGAAGAAAAAGAAGAAGAGAAACATAGAGAAACAAGGGCCTCAAGAAGAAGGCTCGGGATCGTGAGTTCAAGTGGCACAAGGCGCGTGACCCGACATGGCGCCGAAACGGATGAGGAGGTTAGCAGGGGTCGTAGACCGGAGGAGGGTCAGACCCCGCCCGGCCATGGCGGATTCAGTTGGGGACGGGTGGATTCAGGCACACGAGCTGGAGCTGAAGGAGATCCGGGGCATGAAAGCAGTGCACATCCAAGGCAAATATTGGGATAACGAGGCCGAAGTCGTGGGCGAGTTTACAAGTCTGTTGATGGGGGAAGACGGTGCGTGGGTGACCTGTCAGGTCCATGGGACATCCACGGAAGCTATTCTGAAGTTCATCAGCGGTCAAACTCGCGCGAAGCAGAGAGGGACGAACTCGAGGGCTTGAGAAGAGAGGCCACAGCCAGGGGGGAAAGGAAGAGGAGGAGACCCAAAGCCCGAGGCGGCGGCGCAACATTTCGGGAGAAGAAGACGAAAAGCAGAAGAAGGCCCGAAGCAAGAAGAAGGAGAAGAGGAGGCAGAAGAGGGCCCGCAACAAGGTGATCAGCATCAAGACGGCGGAGGCCCTATTTGCAACTACAGGCCCAGATCCCAAAGAGGAGGTCCGACGCAGACTTCGAAGGAAGGCAAAGAAGCGAGGAAAGCGCAGCAGAAACAAGAAGGAGAGTTCAAAGTCATCGACGTCGAGCGGGACATCAGACACATCCGTGACGGAGGAGGAGGAGGAAGCGCCAGAGGAATTCTTCTCGCCTCTGACTGCCACTCAAAGAATATAGCGGCGCTACCCTGGGGTGCTGACAGCAACTATGGTATTAGAAGCTCAGCGGAGGATGATGCTTGGAGCTTCACTCCCGGAGGCAGAGAAGGCGGGAGTGAAGCCTATTATACTACAGTATTGCCGCCAGCAGCTGTGTCAGAACATGAGGTTGCTGGAAGGCCGGGTATCAGCGGCCTTGGGCGTGATGTGTCAACGACTCAAGAGCTTAGAGGGGCTTTCACGAGGACTTCGTGCAGACCTGTTGCGGCAGATGGAGCTTTTGCCCATGGAGAAGGGCGGCTTAGCGTCCAACACGGAGGTGAATCTCGCTGGACAAGCTGCTCATCAGGAAGCCAAGGTGTTGCATCGGGCCAGCAATGTGCCCTGGGAGCGGGGCAAGGGCAAGGAAAAAGGAAGCAAAAGCAAGTGGAAGGACGAGAAGCACGAAGGCAAGGGCGAGAAGGGAAAGAAGGAGAAGGGCGACGGCAAGAAGAAAACACAATGAGAGGAGATGGGGACTATGAATGGGGGAGGGGGTCTCTCCTCAAAAAGATATTTGACGATCCTGCAACAGCACCCGAAGTGGTTGTGGCGCAGGCTCCTGGACCGCTTGTCCAGGGAGAACGAATTTGCTGAGCGGCCAACCGCCGAGGTCGAGAAGACGGATGGTGGGGCTATGCGCGGCTTGCAGCATGCATTCGAGCGAGCGGCTGACGTGTTGAGGCGTGACGAGCGAGCGCAGACAGCAGACAGGGGCTTGGTGGGCCATTGTATCCCCTTACAGTGGATCCGGATGTTTGAGTCCAGTCACCCGCTTGCTGATGGTACAGTTATGTACAGTGCTATCTGGTGTGGTCCGAGGCTTGAATCATTTGGCTGGATTGGCAAGCTCCGACTCGCACGGCGATGGCTGCAGTTCTTCGGGGGCATCGGCTCCCTCATCCAGGCAGGCACAGCGCAAAGAATTGGGTTCCCTCAAGTCGCTCACTGTTTCTCCCAAAACCCATCAAAGATACACATTAGCTCGGCAGAGTTTCTATGACTTCCTGGAGCAGAACCACCTCAGCCTTCCTCGCAAACGGGAGCACCTGGACGGGCTCCTGAGTGAATACATTGAATTCCTAGGTCGGAGGGCGAGGGCCGAGGGCTGGCTTCAGATACGGTTGCTGGCCTCCAGGACGCAGATCCAAAGCTGAAGGGGCAGCTGCCGGCTACTTGGAGGTTGCTTAAGACATGGCACACAAACGAGGTACCAAACCGGGCCCCGCCTCTCACAGAGACTGCTGTTCATGCTATGGTGGGCTGGAGCTTTTTTCATGGCCATTTTGGCTTTGGGGTATCATTGCTCCTAGCTTTTTACGGCATGTTGCGCACAGGGGAAATCAAAAGTTTATCGAGAGACCCGTGCTTGGCGAACCAAAAGGTCGCCCCTCCTCTACGCAGGGAGTGATCTGAACTCAAACAGGGTGATCTCCAAAGTGGCTAAGCATGTCTTAAAAAGTCTCCTCCAAGTGGACACCGATGCAACAAACTCGGCCGAGGGCGCATTTTGCGCTTTCCACTGCCACAGCCACTTTAAGGCAATGTCAACTGTGACCGTGATGGACTCTGCTGCTCCAACTCTTTTGCCGCCTTTGGTGAGGCCTAAACTCACTACGGCAGGCGACGTAGCCGACTTCATGAAAATGTGGCTATTTCGGACCTCTGTGACCTGGGCGTTGGCAAGCTGCGAAAACAGCCCGTATTTATACTAATGAAGGCATGGCTGTTCTAGCGGACATGAAGCTTCCGACTCAGAAGTTTACCCCCTACGTTCGAGTGTTTCACAACCACCAACATTTTCCATCACACTTGAGCTCGCGCTCTCGCGCAAGAAAAGGGGGGCTTGGAAGGAAGTCTTTTTTTGCAATTTTTTGCTCACAAAAAAGATTGCTTGGCTTAGGGCTCTCGGCTTGTGAGGAAAACTGTGCCCCACAGGCCTGTGTGTTAGGCCAACCCAGAGAGAGGGTTTGCTGATCTGTGAGTGATCAGTTTTCGAGTGTTGTTCCGAGAACTTTTGTGACAAACTGCGGAGCGCCGTTAAAAAGAGCGGGTTCTTGAGTTTATATATATATATATTTATTTATGTATGTATCACTTATATAATAAGACTTGTATATCACTTAGTTATATATAGAATGCATAAAACTGGGTACAAAGATGTAATTACATCAGAGAATATTACAAAAGGTTGGGGACAAAAAGTGCTGGATTGGCAATCAAACAATTTGTTAACTATTATCAAAAACGACCCTGCGTGTGGCAGCTCTTGAACGCGCTTCTTGCTGTGTGTGTGCAACCCACTATCACAAGCGGAAGATTCTTAATTCTTGCTTTAGAAGAGTCGTCCTGTTGTCAGCCTTTTGGTTGCCAGTCGTGACCATGACCATGATTCCTTCAAGAAGCAGGGGGCATGTAGGCAGTGGACCTAGGAGGTCATGGACTCTACCATCATTCACACGTTCCACTCACTAACCTTGCCCGCCTTACCCAGTGTGAACAGGGTGCGTGCCAGACTTGGACACCGTCGAGCACTTGCGGGCGACTCTAGGGTCGGCAAGGGCCTTCCCTCGGGCAGTCAGCAATGGGGCTTTGCTGCGGCGAAACTACCGAATCCAGACTGCCCAGCTGTGGCAGTGAGAGCTGCTTCGCGCAAAGATCGTGGCTACCTGCAAGTTGCCTCGAGCGCAGCACACACAAGCTGCCATCGTGCAAAGCTCCTTCGGGATAGTTGACCAAGAGCTTCTTTCGGAACCTACATTGTCCAGCACCTACTTTCCCATTCTGTGGCTCTATCTTGCAAACGGCTGTGATCGTCTTATCAGCTCAGAAGAGTTCCAGCATGTTTCATGACCATCAAAAATGTTTATTTCCTTCGACCTTGGACCATATGTTCATTTGTCATGCAACGTTTTCCGTGAACTAGACTAGGCTGCACCTTGTGTTGATATGTTTTGATTGTTTTGCGGCTACACTACCTGGCCTTAGGTGGGGTAGCAGTTGTTTTTGCTTTCATGTGAGGTGCAAGAGTCTGCTTGATTTTCCGTGAGCTGCATTGCGACACAATAGGTTGATTCACACACGGCCAAATATGACGTCCAGAGGGCAGCGCCAGCCATGAAATCTGCGCATCCAAGTAAAGTGGCTTCCCCTGCCACGTAAAGCCAACTTGCCACCAAGACTGTCCGGGCCTTCAGTTGCAGGTTTCGTGGCAGGTCCGGGAGGCAGCGCTTTGCAAACTGGAAGTGCAGATTCCGCCGGAGCGAAGGCCATTTGTGAACCTCCCAGGTGTTTGCTGTAACCTGCGTGCTCCTGCGTGTGCTTTTGGGTATGCAATTTTATGGGTGCTCTCATTCGTGTGCTTGCTCATGCCCGTGCGTTTGCTCACATATCTGTGCTCTCAAGTATTTGCTCTCGCATGTGTCCTTTGTTGTTTGCTGCCATGCCCATGCTCTCATATGTGTGCTTTCAAGCGTGCGGGCGGCGGGCGGCAAAATTGAAAGCTGGGGGCGCCAAAGCCTTGATAGCACACCTTGTTCCCGGTTCCAGCTGTAAATGATACAATGAGTAATATGGAAACAACAGAAAATAAAGACCACGCAAAAATCACATTGCATTTGACAAAAAACGCATTTGGTTCTTGCACTTTTACAATGCAGCCTACCTATGGCTCGTTGAGTTTTGCCGGCTTGCCGGCTTGCAGCTCGAGGGTGAAAGTTTGTATGTTCTTCAAAAATAACAACACAACATTCAGGCTGGCATTTTCTGAAAATACCAAGGAAATATAGCCACCAAACAATCGAAGCAATACCAAAAAATACAAAAACATATCAACACATGCGAATAAATACAACCACTACAACAAAAACTACAACGGACGACGAAACGGAGTGCGCAACCAAATGTTGTTTTTCTGACGTGTCTAGGGGGATACTTGCCGATTCTGCGATAGAAACACCGCAATAAATGCAACAATTAATGTGATCAATACACAAATATGCAAAAATGAGTCAGAAAACAATTGCCTTGGTGAGAACTGGTTGGACTGCAACCCTCATGTGAGTATGTTGTTGGGAACCATTACTGTCTTAGTGGGGCTTAGCCATGCTTAGCCTGTAGTTCGCAAGACAAGTCTCAGAGTTAAACTTAAAGAAGAAAGGAACAATTCCAACTTGGAGCATACCGCTTGTGGGCCACACGAGGGCCAGCAGGAATGAACAATTCAAACTTAGAGAGCGGTTTCTGTGGGCCACCCGTCAGGTGAGGGTAAGCACGTGCAAATTTTAGAGATTTTAAGTAGGAGGGTGCACTTGCAACCTGGAGGCTCTCCCCCAACACGCCTCGCGCAACACTCTCCGATTTCTTGACTGCAACGAGACTTGGGTTTCCATGAGTGAGGCCCAGTCCCAGTATTTCTTATCATGGAGTGGGTGCTTGTTTGGCCCAAAGCGGGAGAAAGAATAAGCGTTTGTTTTCCAAAATTACCGGAATTATGTTTACCAAAATGACCCTAGACCCGGTGGGTTCTAAAATGACCGTACTGCTGTGTTCCGAAATGCCCAGCCTACCCTCTAAGCCAACTCTTTTGTCTCAGTGGCCACAATTGTTCTTCGTGTCGCTTCTTTGTGGCAGACTTTGGAGACTGGCGCCCATTTGAAGCCAAGCACTTATGATGCGGCAAGCAGTTTCATTGGTTGGTTGCCTTCCCATGAGTGTTTGTGGAGGTTGCTCCTCCAGTTTGGCCAGAAAACAGCAAGCAAGGCGCGACGGCTGAATTTGTTGAATGTCAATATATATATATATATTTATTTATTCTTTTGTCCCTGGCTTTGCTTTGCTGCAACTGCGCGGTGGTTGTGGTGGTAGCTGTTCAGGTTTAGAGTAGTGGCCGTTTCTGTTCTTTGTTAAAAATGCTTGTGGTATGCATCAATATATACGTATATATATATATGTTTATGTTTTTATATACCTTGACACACCGGCCGGGGGGGGGGTAGCTCCGTGTCCGGTCTAGTGTTAAAGTTTGACTGTATATATATATATAAGTTAGGAGTTAAACAAGGACATTAAACGTCCCATCGACCTGCTCAAATTTCAAAGTAGGCATGGAGGAGAGCATGGAGAGCGCCAAACTACCACCCTCAGACATTGTGGAGGACTGTCTCAGCACTGTCATGAGGAACGACATGGAAGTGCAATTGCAATTCAATTGGTGGCGCCAGGAACTGCCACATTTAGTACCCCACAAGCCTCACACCAAACTACCACTGTCGACACCACTACTCACAGTGGGCCGCTTGATGCAAGGCCTGGCCCTCAATGATTTACTGTATATGGAATCTTGATCCTTGAAGTCTAACAACTCGTGAAATGACGTGCTTTTATAGAATCTCAGGCTTCAAGAAACATAAATGCGAAATAAAGCGAAGGCATTGCTGCAAAGAGATCTGAAGACGCTGCAGCTTCAACAGTTACGGTTGAAGTGCTGCCAGCCTGGCAGGCTCAGGTGTGCCTCCTAAATCCTTTGATTTTGTCCTTTTGGTCCTTTTACAAACAGCGCGGACGCAGTGTCCAACAGCACAGACACCCTCCTTGGCTGTGCATCGCTTTTGTGAAGGCCACTCCAGAAGTGCTTGTGCCCCTTGGCTGCCAGCAAGAGTAGCCCTGCATGGCAAGCATTGCCAATGAGCATTTAAAGGATCCATAATTAGGCCAGTTGAACATAAACATAAACATCCTGGCTTTGCTCGTCAGTGATACGACTTGAATCCAACAATAGCCTGTCAAGCTGCAGCTCTTCATTTAGACCCAACTTGCAGGGCATGGTTTATAGTATATAGTGTGTTTCACTGCCATGCTGTACTGTGCTTGCCAGGTTGCAAGGCCATGTTTGCTTCATAAAGACTCTTCGCATAGATGTTCATAGCGTGTCCGCTGCAGTTGCAATTTGGTTCTAGTGGCCAGGATGGCCCAAAGGATAGAAACATGATCCGCTATTGTTTTCGGGCCTGCACCGGGCGCCTGCATGGAAACAAAGGCCGTGCAGATTTTGCAAGCAAGGCTTGAGGAAGAAGGGGGCTCGGCACCGGTCACTTCGTTGTCAGTGAAAGTGAAGTGGGGGCAGCATGATCTACAGGGCTTTGGCCATATCAGAAAATTCTTGTCAAAGCATCATGAAGTCTTCAGTCTAGAAGGATCGTCGGTTACGCTTGTCAAGCTTCCGGAGCATGCCCAGAAGACAACCAGTAAATCAGCACCAACAGCCCCGCCAGCGCCTTTGTCTCCAGATGCCCAGAAAAGAAGATTGGTCGCGGATGTGGGGCCCAACAAAGCAACAAGGATCAATCACGAGACCGAGCTCTCAAATGGAGAATCGAGAGAAGTTGTAAGTAAAGGTGCTTTGGGAAAGCCAGCGAAGCCCAAGGCCGCAATGGCTCCAACGCCAAAGACTTCGATAGCACCGACACCAAAAGGACCGCCGAAGACCAAAGATGGCAGTGATGGTTTTGCCGAAGCAGCTGTCGCGCAAAGCCTGGAAAGTGGGAAGGAAGCAGCTCCGCTGGCACCATGGCATGCCCAACGTGCTTTGTCTCGGGCTGCTATGGTCCAATCACTCCAGGCTATTCCACGCCAGGATGGGATGACAACGGATGAATCGAGATATGGCTGTGGGTGAAAACCCGGAGCCCCAAAGCCTTGGTCAACCAGGGCCCCCCTGGTGTTGTCCCTCTGCCATAATGGAGATTTGACACGTTATTGCACGTAGCTTCTAGCAGCAATGAAACTCGCAGGCTCAGATACAAATATAGGAGCAACGACTTGATAGCTCCATAGCTTAGACTCCCTTCTTGTTTCAGTTCTATGTTGTTTCAATAATTGTAGCACGTGTGCAGCTGACTTGTGGTTGCTGTTTGCTGTGACACGTTCAAACGCCGACAAATAATCCTCACTTTCCCTGAGGATGCAGCAAAGCCGAGCTGGGACGAGGACACACTGAGTGATGATGAGCTGAGGAAGTCGATCACAAGCAGCAAAGCCCGTGGAATGGAATTAGAGTTGGAAGAGCTGGCAAAACAACTTGTGCCTACCACGGAGTATAGGTTTGCCTGCCAGCGAGCCGTGCACTTCCTCAAGTCAGCCTTCTCCCAAGAATTCCTGCAAACAGGCACTCTGTCAGCCCTGTCTGGGCAAGGAACCGCACGGATGGAAATGGCAGGCTCTGCTGTGCAGCACACAGAGTTGGATGGCTCCGACTTGGATGTGGTGTGCTTCTCGATTCCGGGTTCGCCTGACGAGCGTGAAGTGAAGATGGCGCGTTTGTGGGACAAACTCCACAGCCCCCCTCACTCCAACAATCTGGAGGCCACTGATGCAACGCGGCTTTATCCCCACGCGACCTGTCAGTTTTCTGTGAGGCTCCGCGGTTCGCCCCAGCTTGTTGCTCATGTGATTGTGGATGAGAGCGCCAGCCAAGAATCTCTAGATACACTGATTCGGCGGTTGTGTGACTGCTGTGAAGTGTCACGAGATGTAGTGCGTTTGGTGAAGTTTTGGGCCACCAACCATGGGCTTTCGGGACATGAAGGCTACATGAATGGCGTCGCATGGACAGCTTTTGTGCTATGCTTTCTTCAGCGGCAGGAGTATGTACCCCCTGTGGCCAAGCTTGGAGACGGCAGAGCAAGTTGGACAAAGCGCAAAGACGGAGAGATGCCGTCGGAGCGAAATCTGACGGAGCTTTTGCGAGGATTTTTCAGCTTTGTTTGCACGCCACAGCCCACTACACCACGAGGCATGTCGCTGGAAGGCATTGATTGCACTGCAGCTCCCCCTCCCTCATCTCATGTTGGACCACCGCCACCCTTGTACATCGAAGACCCGATTTCTGCCAAAGAAGGTGTCCGCAGGAATCTTGCATCAACGCTGGGGGAATCTCAATGGGCTCGAATTTTGGAAGAGTCTCGAAGGATCGCCGACCGTTTGGACCCAGCAAAGCCGCAGCGTTGGTTCTATTGGGCCGAAGTTTTTGATCCTCAAGGCCTCGCTGGAAGTGGCAAGCGCCTCCCGAAACTCTCAGAAATGTCAAGCTCAGCTACAGGTGATGCAGGCACGCAGGCACAGGCTTCAGCATCAGGCAAGATAGAGCCTCCCATACATCAATCTTCAGTCACTGGAAAATCCAAAGGGTTTCCAGGACCTGGGCTTGAAGCTGCTAAGGGCTCTCAAAAAGGTCCTGTGAAAGGATGGCCAAGCAGCTCTTGAAGAGATTGCTGTAGAATTAGGCGGAAAAGACTGCGCTCGTGCCAATGTGTGCCCTTGGGAGACGCTGCGTTCAGATTTTTCCCACTCACCTTTTGAAGCAGTGAGACGCTTAGGCCAGGAGACCCCGAGATATTCTCCAAGGTCCAAAGTCACGAAGAGGGCTGAGAACAATCCAGCTCATACCGATGTTCACTTGCAGTTTTGGCCAGTCCACTGCTGGGCGCCAAGATGGAAGCCTAGATGACAGCCTTCAAGGCAGGAAATGCAGACGGCCAATTCTTGTGAACATGTGTATATACACAGTGCCTGTTTCTTGTGGGTTTCGTTCTTGCATTCCAGCAACTCCTCCTTTTCTTCCATTTCTTCCTCCTGCTTTCTCTGCGTTGGCGACTCTTTGGAATGAATTCGCGGTTGGGAGGTACGGGTTTCAACCAGTTTAGTCGTGTGTCCCCAAAGTCCTGCAACTCCACCCGCAGACAGAACCACTTCACCAACTTGTTCACTGAAAATGCACCACACCAGCAATACAATATAATTGTATGACTACACAACTTGTCCCCAAAGATTGGCACACTGGCATACAGTATCATACAGTTGCATTACCTCCCACGAGATCCTGGCTCACAGAGAGTGCACACATTTTTTTTATGGTGTCCGAATGCCCTTGGACTTGTCTTGGCATTTTACTTTGTTGCTTAAATTAGATATAGGATGATATCGGTACCTGTTTAGACGGTACACCCAGAGAGGGCGTCATATTCCAAACAGGTCACGCGAGTCGCAACCCAAAGGACCGAACGCAAAGCACCACACACGCCGTCGACCTGTACTGTACCGTACTGTCCGTGTCACAGGAGAGTTCAGTACAGCACCTTCCATTGACCCAACCAGCAGTGCAGTATTGGATTGTCCCCTCATAAATAATCGGTTCGTACTCTTTGGATATATTTAAGGATAATCTCATTGTGCCTGGTGAAGTGGTGCGTTGCCGCCGGTGAATTATGTGTTCGAACCCTTTGCGATGCAGTGGTGCGTTTTCATGGCTGGTGAAATCGGTGAGACAAGGCATGCTTTCCCACCAAATAGTTGTTCTCATTTGATGGTGCCGCTGCTGATGGTACCTTTGAGCAGTGGTGAGGTATGCTTACTGCAGGGCTGAACATGCTGACGGGGAACTTTTCTTTGCCATTGGCGGCGTTGCTTCTCCACTAGGGGGTTGTTGAAGTGTCGTTGCTTTTGTAATAGAGACTTTTCTCCCAATGGTTCACAAGCAGGCCAACAAACTGTGTAGCCATATTAGCCATCCATTTCTTTGACTTGTTGTGCACCTCCCTTCCAGCCTTTTCCATAGCAAAAATTATGCATCAATCCATTTCTGTGCAAGATCGTGACACATTTAAAGCTGTTTTGTTTCAACGCTGTTCTAATGTTCGAATGGTGTCCTTTGCAATCTTCTTCGTTGCTACTTCTGGCGGGTTTTCCTTTCATTTTCGTTATCCTTTCATTGTCATTCAGTGTCCATCATTTTTGTGTCTTTCTTGGTCTACACCATCAACTCTTTTTTCTAGACTTCGTGGACTTTTCTACTTTCCTGTAGTTGGCCTTAGAATCCAGATCTTTACTTTGATAGGACAACTACTGTATAATTATATAATGACAACATATCTGAATAGATCTGAATAGTATACACATGCTTTCTCCTCCAGCTCCATTAAGGTTGGTTCCCGCCGTTCTGTTAATTTAAGTCTCATTTTGCTTACTTTTTTGGGCAGGAAACGTTCATTCTCCTTCCAACTCCAGCATGTTCCTGTCTCAGTCCGTGCATGTCTACTTCATTTTCTGAGTGCAGGCGGCAGGGGCAAACAGGTGAGACTTGTCGTTGTTGTTGTCGTTGTCGTGGTCGTGGTTGTGGTTGTTGTAGTGTAGAGACTTACAAGAACAGCCAGCGCCTCGATAAGCACATATAATTAATTTCTGAAAAAGACATGCTTTATTTCTAAAGTATTTTTTGAAATTTAGGTAGCCATCAAAAGTTCTGTCTAAAATATTTCTGAAAAACACGCAAAAAACGTCTGCATGCAAAATAGGGTCTTTGGAATAACTCTGAATTGTTTTTGTTTATTTTGTGAGTTTTTTTCTGAAGCATTACTGATTCCAAACCATTGTTGTTTGGTGTGACTTGTATAGCATCGTGTACAGCGTGATTGAGCATGTAGCGTTGCTAGAGACTACTAACCTGACTGCATATAATCTAGACACAACCATAGGTTGAAGCTCTCTGGCTGGGTTCTTGAGGTAGCTTGGGGTCTCATACTGTAACAGGTGCCTTTGCAAATCTTAATTCTGACATATGATTCAAAAACTGTTTCGCAAGAATGACGCGTTGAGATGACACTTTTTTGGCTTGCAAAATGAGTGCCAAGTCCACAGTCTCTCGAAGTTCCCAGGGCCAGGGGTAGCGGTTTAGCGCCAAATGTTTAGCTGCACAAAAGGCCCGACGCAAAACCTTTACAAGCCTGCTTGGAGGAAAAGGCAGCGCAGTGGTGACAAACCACCGCGTGAGGAACAGGCATGGTGACCTGCGGGAACCTCCATTCTTGCAAGTTTCTTGCATTCCTCACCATCCTAGCCGCTAGCCACAAGAAAGAACAGTTTCCATAACACACCCCTAGGCTGAACAAACCTCCAGGTCCAGATCCCCAAATCAATTGAAGCCATTGAAACGCATTGTAAGACACATCATACATACAAACACTCAGTGTATTGTGTGAGCGGCATCGGAATGCAGTCTGTACTGGTGCCTTGGCTTTAGCTGACATCTCACTTTCGCTGCCCACGACCTGCTGAATCTACGATGGTTCTGCATTCCTTCAACAAGGTTGGGTGCACAAGAGACTCTTGCACAATCATTCCAGCAATGTCGCCCAAGGCATTTCGGCTTACCTTAAGCTTGGTCTCACTGGATTTGGTTGACAAACCAAAAGTCAGAGTGCTCTCAGTAGCAATAGCCATCGCCACATTGCAACTGTTCAGCAAGTCCACGAAAATCTGAACTCCCTTCTTCGCCTTTGCAGCAGGGATGCCAACCAGTGATTTTTGCCAAACCAGCAATCCAGGACCAACAAAGCTTACACACTTAAACCAAACAAGATTATATAATCATCGCAGTACTTTACAAAAATAACAGTGCAGTGTAGTGGAACATGAGAAGGAGTCCAACCTTGCCTCATCCAAAGCAGTCAAAGCATCTGTCATGCGATCACCGTCAATGTTGTCAATGCTTTCTTTGGCTGCGGCAAGGACGGTTTGCAGATCAGCATCATCAGGAAGATTCTTCTTCCAGCATTTGCTGCCCCAGAACACCATGATGCGCTCCAAAATCACACGCCTCTCAGCAAGGAATGCTGCGAGGTTCTTGGCAAGAAAAGACACCTCTTGGCTGAAAGATGCATCTTTGAGAACTTTTGCGACATCCACCGACAGGTCTGGGAATTTGCTCATGTTGATTGACACGTTCGTGGAGTCAGACTGCTTGGTGAAAGCCTCCTCCATGGCATCCCGAGCTTTGACACAACGATCAGCCAGCCTCAATAGCACAAAGAAGGTCGCATGGTCTGGGTCAATCTGCAAGCGCTGGTCGGGTGAGTTTCCACTCTCAAAGTAGGTCAGGCATCCGTTAGAGAACTCAGAGACAGTCAGCATCACCTGGATCTGCGCTTCAATGCACGCCAAAGCAGGATGGTTTGACCCCTTTGCCAACTTCTGCATGTGGGCAACTTGGTCTGCATACTCCTTCGAAAAGAACCCGCTTGCCTTGACTCTTGCCTTGCAAAGTTCAAAAAACTCAATGCAAACAGTGAAATGAAATGTACTTAGACTTAGACCTACACATTATTGATCTACATGTCGCTCTCTTGCGTGAATATGGCTACAGCTAAGAATACGATTGCTTCCCCAAAGCAGAGGAACCAAACACCTTCACCCCAACCCTAACCATAACCACAGAGCAAACTGATGAAGTAAGAGGTCAAATTGTTGACGCATAAGGGACAAACCAAAGACAACAAGAGTACAGCAAAAGCACAATAGCAAACATTTTGAGATAGAGTCGCATCGCACTAGCCACTTCTATACTTTCTTTCTTAAAACAAGGGTGAATCTGAGACATCGCAAGGTTGTTATTCTACATGCACTATTCACAACACCTATTATATATGAACCTAGGCAAATCCAGGTCCTTGACAAGCTCTAGCCTTTGAATCTCCAGCGCAGCCGGGCTACACTGAAGTCTGTGACGAAAGCGCGCAAGTGCCACGCAATAGCAACATGAACTTTGTGCAGAGTACCTGCGTCAATGCCAGTAGGAGGTGTGTCAAAGAAAGCTGCAGCCAAGCGAGAGGGCAACTTCTCAAGCTCTTCTGGCCATAGTGCATCAAGGCTGATGGGGTATTTGCTCACAAGCCGTGCAAGGTCAGCAACCACCAAGCGCTTTTTGTGTGAAGAACCCCACTTCTCCAATTTCTCGGTCAGCTGCAGCACACCCGAGACGGAAGGGAAGAGCTGGAAGACCTTCAGCAAGGTGTCAATGTGTTCATAACTTGTGTTGAGCATTTCCTCACCCTCAAGAGAAAAGATGTTTTCCGCTGCCAGCATGGAGACACGGAGAATGTCTTTGTCAAATGGGTTGATCAGGCCTGCACGCAATCCAGACTTGAACTTTGGACGCTGCTCCAAGCACTGCTTCATGAGGCCCCAATCAAGGGACTTGATGTTGTCAGCGTTGACAGCAGTCGTCTGCTTGAAAAGATTCAGCATCTCAGGATAAAGAGTAATCGTGGTTTGTCCCTTGGAGACTGCTTCGTCAAACATGGTAATCCACGGGTATACACCTTCCTTCGGCTCATCATTCAAAGCCTCTGAGATAGCTTTCTCAATCAGTCCATCTCCTTTGTACTTCTTCAAGTACTGCATGTCAACGAAGGAGCTGCCAAACAGCCCAGGCTCTGGTGAGAGCAATGCAAGAAGCCCCGAGGTTGCCCTCCTGAAAACATCTAGAGGGTCCTTCAAGACATCATCCAACTCGGAGATTTTGGCCTTGTTCTTCTCATAGTGCTGGAGGTACTGCTCACAGATCCTCGTGAGAAGGGGCTTCATCTTGCCCACATCGGCTACAAGGGTCATGAAGCAGTCAGTGCCAAGAGCTTCGCAAAGCGAGGAGGAAGCTGCCTGTCCGGTGAGCCGGTGAGCCCAGCTTTAAAAACAATCGGTTGACTTTCCATGATAACACACAGACTAGCAGCCTAGCACATATTAAACACATCCTGTCCCAAACACTATTGTAATGTAAAGTGGAAAACGGGCGCCGCATTGTCGTGATACAGAACATCGTTTGTTCCCCGCCTCTAGAGCTTCCTGCTTTTCCTTTGCATGTTCCTGCTTGTCCTTTCCACCAAACTTGAGTGCATAGTCCAGGGACGAGAGCTGACCATTCACAGCCCAAGCGAAGGTCATGTTGGCCTCATTCACCACTCCCTCATTGGTTGCATCTTCACCCCAAACAGTCATGATTGACAAGTAGCGCCGGAGAGGCTTCTCGAACTTGGCGGAAACAAAGGAATCACCACGTTCATGCGAGCACCACATGTCCAGCACTGCATCATCTGCCATTCTTTCCAGACAAGTCAACCTCAGGTCATATGGAAGTGAGATGTCAGATTCAACCAGGGCCTCAATGTGAGATTGGAACTCAGCTCGTGGTTGGGTTCGGATTGGCCCTCGCTGAAGCAAGCCTTCCACATGCTCCAACAGCCGTATTCGTGCAGCAAGTAGCGCACTCTCCTTCATCTTGAAATTCTTCATGGTCTCCAGGACTTTCTTCGCCTGCAGAGGAAAGACAAAAACTAAGGCCGCTAAGGTTCAGGGTTTTAGCCTTTTCTGGAAACGCCGTTTTCCCTCATTGCTCACACTGTGCCAAATTCACCCTTGCTCAGTAGCAATTCAACAGCACCCAAACAGATTCTTCCAACATATTCTGTATGGTGCAACTTGTGGGATTGTAGGAATTTGTAAATCACGTTCAAAATGTCAAAGCCAGATCCAAGAAAAACTGTTTGAAGGATGGTCACCATCCATAATTACTTGATCAATCATTAGCCTATGCCCTAGGCCTAAGAGTACCAGTAACATTTCCCAACCTGGCAACTACCAAGAACAACATTCCCCCTTCCCCCGCCCCGCCCCTGTGAGCTTGTGCCCGATGGGCGCGCGTTCTCGCAGTAAGGCTTCAGGGTCCAAGGAAAAGAAGCATTTGTGTACCTTTCCAAGCTTGCTAATGACCCTCTGCATGGTTGTGTCTTTGCCCATCCAGTTTGGCAACTTGGAAAAGTCCACATTCCCCTCAACAATCTCTTCTCCTGTCTCTCCTTCTTGGGCTACTTCACCGCCCTTCTCCTTCTCCCTTTTCTCTGTCTTCCTCTTTTTGGGGACAGGCGGAGCTGCCATTGAGCCAAGAGAGATCTGAGGTGCCTGCCCCATGGAAGGCTGCAATCGAATGGCCGATTGGGCTTGGCTCTTCGCGTCATCCATGGGTCCCGAATCAGGTTCAATCTCCTCATCAACCTCGGCTTCCTCCTCCTCGCCCTGCTCACCTTCACCACCATCCATTGGCGCGTCTGCCATGTCAGCGTCCTGCATTTTCTCTTGTTCTTTTGCCAATCGAGCCTTGGTTTTGGCAACAACTGAACTACCAATTTTGCTATTTGCGTATCTAGAGCTAGAATCAACAAGCATCTCTGCTAAATGCTAACTACCAAACTTTGAAGGATATTGGCATTTGTGGATTGTCAGTTCTTACAAACCCATTGTACAAACGATTGGGCTAAACAGCCGGAACAAGAGAACAACGTATACATGAGTGTATAATATATAATATATATATATATTCACATATCTATACAAATATATATATATAGTATATGAATATATATCAGGCTGACTGTCATTCGTGAGCATGAAGGTTGAGGTCCTACTTGGATGCTTCGTCTAAGTCTAAGTCTAAATTAACACAGCCTGGCAACTGCCCGGATCTTCTCAGCCTTTTCCTTCAGCCCGGTCAAAGTTGGAACCTTGCTCCTGTTGATTGTCTTTGCCATGTCCGCAGCGCTTCTCGTTTGAAGGTCCGCGAAGAAGTCAAACAAGATGGAGCCCTGGTCTTCTTTGATCTGATTCTCAGGGTCCAACCTGCGCTCCTCTTGTGTCACGTTCACCTCATAGGCAGTTTTGATCTTCCTGATGGTATCTTTTAGCTCTGGAGGAAGATCCTTCAAGCTGATCACATATCCAGTCAAAGTCTCTGGTCGGTCTTCAAGAGGCAACTGCACAGGAGTCAGCTTCAGGGCCTTGCCTGTGCACTCTGTGTAGTGCTGAAGTTCACTCTCAGAAATAAAGCCAACCTTGGAGTATATCGTTCTGGACTTGATGCGACAGTTCTTGATGCCGGTAGGCGGGGAGAACTTGTGCTTGAGACATCCAATGTCTTTCTTGATGCGACGTGCTTTGTTGACCTCTTGCCGGCGGTTCTTGCCGAATTCCGTCTTTCAATGGTACTCTTTGCTGATGTCCTCAAAGCGTGAACCCGGGAATGCCTCGCAAATGGTCTCCATGTCAAGGCGGCAGCCGTTGCCTAGTGGCTGCCCTGAAGGGTCATACTTTCCCCACTGCTCCTGGTCTTTCCTCACATCCTGGAGAAACAACAAGAGGTTGTTTAGATACGAGTTCTTCCCAGCAAGAAAGCCGAGCTTCAAAGAAGTGCCAGAATGCGTCAAACAGCTTGCTCGGCAAAATTCAGAAATCAAACCAGAGGCAAAAAAAATCAGGCAGAACACTATTTACTATTTCATTATATGTTATATATATACGTGCATTTCTTGTTGCCAGCCGTAGCTGGTAGTACTTACCTTCCAGATTTTCTTGTTGCCAGGCACAAGTCCTGAGTTTTCTTGATATTGACAGCAGCCGTGCTTTTGATGACGTGCATGCGCTGGGGGCACTGGCCATGCACATACTGGTAGTTGTAGCCACCACAACCATCTTTCTTGGGGCAACGCAGCAGTACAAACACTCTGTGAAATGTTGACTCCAGCGTGGCAATTGACGGGGCGGCTGATGAGGCAGACCAGCGACTGTGCACCTCTCCACTTTCTGAAACCCGCAAACGAAATGGAGACTCATCATACTTTCTGGAGCGGCCAATGAGGCATGCCTCAAAACCGGAGTCAATCATATTCTGCACTCGCTTGAAAAGGGAAGAAAAAAGCATCGATGAAGCTTCCAGAATTGCAGAGGCTACTTGTTTGAGCTTTCTGTCAGCATTCGTTCCTGACAGCCCAGCCCGTTCTGCCAGCACAAGTTTGCTGGAAATATGCTTGACAGCACCCACTAGCCTCTCTGCTGGATTAGGCTGTGTTAGGTCTGGTGTTTCCAAACGTTGCTGAAAGATGCATCGCATCAACCTTCTTTGAACAGCATTTTGCGCAAATTCCATCAGGCGTGCTAAATGATTTGCTTGCCGCTGCCTCTGGCTTTCTTCCTCCCTAGACTGTAGCTGTGATGCTTCTTGAGATGTGGAAGGGGCAAGTGTTTCCTTGTCCCACTCCTTGTCAAGCAGACTCTGCTGCCTTTTGACATCAGCAGCCACAAGATTCGACCCCCATGGTCGTCCAGCCCTTTGTTGGAAGTCTCTAAGAAATCCAAGCGGCAGCCGTCTACCCGGTCTACCCGCGGCATCACATGATTCCGCCATGCCGCAATTCAGATTGATTTGCAGAAAGGTCTGGCTTGGGGAAGTCTAAGTCTAGTAAAACTTGGGTACCTCCAAAAGGGGTATTGTTTTCATATTGTTTTCATATACCTGCATGGCCTGGTCGCCAGTGGTAAAAGTTTAATACTCTCCTTCATTTAGTGGGCGCTCTTGGATTAGTGTCTTTTGACAGTCCCACTCTTGTGCAAAAAGGCAGCAAGATTCATCCAACACACGTTTGACAGCTGCACAAACAAATTGCCCTTTGCTGAAGTAAGTAGTGCATATGACTGATTGTGACTATGCGACCGCAAAAGCAATTGGTCAGAGTTTATGACAATGGACATGCTCAATGACTCAATGTGCTGTCAAAGAACGCAAGGAACACACAAGAAGTAAAAGAAGTAAACCAGAAGGCAAGACCTGCTGCGAGCGATGTTCATCCAGCACTTCATGTCCAGCTTAACGGTGACCGTCCGATATCCGCCATATTTGAAAGAGCGCTGACTCATTTCCTGCTGAAACCTAGGCCCGGTTTCCCACATGAGCACAGAAATAGTAACATAGTATTAGTGGTAGTAGCAGTAGTAATAGTGAGTGACCGCAATCTTATACTTGTACTCTACCTACGACTCTACTACCTAAACCTAAACAGTCCGTGGCAAGCAAACCTCTGCAACCTGTGCCTCGAACTCTGCGCTATCAAGCAGCCATGACCATGACTATAACTAGTGAAGCTAGTGACTAGTCACTAGTGCGTGTAAGGAGCAACATGTAAGGCGTTGTCTTGGCTCCCGAGTGCAGAGGAAGCAGGAAACCATCGGTGGTCTCCATGGTTGCAGTAACCGGGTGCCATTCTTGCATGCAATCTAACACTCTCTTCAGTGTCAGATCCGTGAACTGATGATCCATCACTGAGTTCTCCCGAAAACGTTTGTGAGATTGTCTGCTGAAAGGGTTGCAGGGTGCACCTACCACAAAGCTGTCTGGAAACATGTCCACTTCACAAAGCAAGTTTGAGGGGTGCATCTTGCACGGCAACCCCGCAAGCTGAGAATCCATGTCCTCATGTTGGTGCACAAGTCGATGACAGTTTGCTCGCTGGTACTTTCGATAGTCATCCACTGGTTCACTGGCCGAAATGCATGTGAAGTTGATTCCCAAAGCCTGCAATACTTGGCAAAAGAAGAAACACACTATCACTATCATCCGCTACCGTTGTGGCTATGGCTATGGCATATGCTTTGACTCGACCCCCTTCACAACTTCCATCGTCTACCTACCTAGCCACAGTTTTGAATGGCTTGCATTGACGTCAATAGCAGCAGCATTAAACTTTAAACAACTGTATGCTATACACATACCTACGCGTGGTACGCGCCCGCTTCTTACACGTGAACATGCATACAACATGTATGTGAGAGCCCGTGTATCAGCCAAGAATGGCAATGCCAGTATGCATGACAAAGCTGGGTTGTCCTCAGCATCCTCTTCTTTTGGCCGATATTCATAACCCCCTTTCACTTCCGCAGGCGTGAAGCCCTACTCTACCTCACACCTACGGTTCACTCGCCGACAATTTTGTGGAACGCTCAACATACATACACGTTTGTGCATGCTAGTCTTCAGGGAATGACCAGCGGCAGCTCCTAGACCAAACTTCTTTTGCGCGTCCTGTGTATGGCATATGGCATGTCTTACTGTGCGTGTGGTGTGTGCGTGTGTGTATGTGTGTTTGTGTGCGCGTGCTTGCACGCATGACGTGTTCTGGTTGGGTTTTGTGCAGTGGGTTTTGTTGGTTGGTCGCGGCAATTCAAAGAGCACTCTGCAAAGTCGCACAGTAAACACTACGCAGTAGAAACAGCAGGAGTCCAAAGTCCAGAGTAGAGTAGAGTAGAGTAGAGAGATCAAAAGAAAGTCTGTATACAGTCTGCAGATTGCAAGCGGAGAGAAAGGATGAACAACTATAACAACTAAAGACACTAAAGAGACAATGTTTGTATTGTCCATTTCTCTATGGTACACCATATGCCATGCCGTATGCTGGAGAAAACGCTGTCAATCAGTGCTGCTGCGGGTGTGCTTTCTTTAGTTAACTACTAAAAAGATGCCATGCGCCTGGTAGGCTGCAGCTTCTGACAATGCCCCTGAACATGAGGACACCAGTGTGATGGGGCGCTTGCGTTTTGGAATAGAAATGCCTAAAGCAACAGTGTGTTCCCGGATAGCTTGTGCCCACCAAACAGGTTGCTCCATCTCTATCAGAGGTGGTGACCAAAGCGCACGCAATCTCGACAAGGCTATCAGAGCTGTCTTGCGACGCGCAGATCTTGTCTACCTGATTCTTCCACGGCATGGCTTGGCAGGAAACCTGTGTTTGCCACAGGCTGAATTATTGAAAATTCATGGACCAACCCCTTGCCAACCTGCTTTAGATATATGGTTGATTTGATGAATCTGACAGGGTAAGTATATAATTTTGTTTTTTCCTGGTTTGCTCTTGCTGAAAGCTCAACACGTCACTACACTGTCCCAAGTCCGCTGGACCAGAAGCAACGGGCCAGCTGCTTTCTGAAACTCAATGACAATGAAAAAAACATCTTCAATCAACAAATGCTTTCCTTCTATGGACTGATGCTTTTCCTGAAGAAGGAAAAGTACACGTTTCCCCTCAAAAAGGTCCAGCCAGTTGGTAGCTGGTAGCAAGAGGAGGAAAAAGGAAAAACAAAAAGGAAGAAAGAGATTCAGAGAAAAAACATAAAAAAAAAATCAGATCAAAATTCGACATCAGAAAAACATCAGAAATTCCAGCAGAGAAAGATTCAGAAAACAATCAGAAAACAATGAGTTTATTTTCTTGCCAAACCTGGCTGAATGGAGATCTCTATTGTAGTGGCGGTGGTCGTGGAGGAGGTTGCTTTGGTTGTTGTTGGTGTTGTCGTTGTGGTGGGTGTGGTGGTGGTGGTGGTGGTGGTGGTGGTGGTTCCCAGAAGCAGAACATGTCAATAATGCCAGGCAACATGCGCAGCATATCTCGCGCCTTGAGGCCATCTTCAAGGAAGGGGGAGCCCTTACGAGCACGTCACGGACAAAAAGCAAACTAAAAGAACATCTTCGTCTACCAAGCAAAAGCCAAAAGTGCCGCATTTTAGATATTTTTGCCACATGCGTGTCGACGCTAGGGCCAAGCGAGGTTTTCTAGCCTCTCCGTTTTCGCCCTGGCCGGCCTCTAGACCTCAGTGGCCCTGCAGGATTCCCTGTGCTACCCCGCAGCGCGGTACCCTTGCAGGCAGCCGCCTACGGCGGCGGGGGTGCGGTGGACTAACCAGGCCCAGCCCCCTGCCCCATGGGCTGGCGCCCTGATGCCGCCGACCCCCTGCTTTGGCGGCTCCATGCTGCCGAGGGTGTTTCTAACGGTGAAGAGCGTGGTGCCAGTTGAAGTTTGGCAGCTTGCAGCGCTCCACGCTGCTGAGGAAGCCTGAGGGATTCAACCTGGCCGCGCATGGTTTTGAGGGGGGTTGACCATGCCACGCGACAACTGTGAAGCCCCAGAGAGAAACAGTTCTGGAGACAGTTCTGGCGGCCTGCAGGGCTCCACGCTGCTGAGGGGTTTTGACGTCTTGAAGTTACATAGAGACACAGTTCTGGCCGCTTGTTGGCCTCCACGCTGCCAAGCGGGTACGCCTGCAGGTTGCAGGGCCCATGACGGGGTTTTGATGGAGACACGGTGCAAGCTTGCTGCCGAGTGTGTTTTGACGGGAAGAACACCGGTCCGAGCATTTTTGAAGCCTCATAGAGAATCATAGAGACACAGTCACACAGTTCTTGAAAACCACCGTATGAGCCCAAAACAACCTTCTTCGGTCATCTCGCATTGCCGTGTTTGATCCTGTTTGCAGGCCTGGGGCATTGACATAATGTTGTGCTGAACTTCCGATGAGTTCGTCGAAGGGCTGTTTCGATGAACGTCCATGTGGCCCATTCCGAACCCAAAAACGAACTTCTACAATCACCTCAGTGGTTACCACCATAGTTATCACCATTTCTTCGCCACCTGCTGAACGTCAGTGAGTCATCCCAGCAGGACGGTGCAAGATTAAAATGGTTTGCTGATGACTGATCGACTTGCACCAACCAACATCCGCCATCGTAAATGAGAATTAGGTTCTTTCTTATCCAAGCGACTGATAAGTTTCGACTGATCATTGTTTCCTGATGGCACTGTGGGATCAAAAGATGCAGCTCAAGTGGCTGCACTGCTGGATGAGTGTCAGTGATTCAGACCCTCACGCATTGATCTTCGGGGATTCTTGGGCAGTCACACACGCAAACACGACTTCGACTCTTCCTCAACGAGCTCCATCGGATCAATCTCAGACCAAGTCTCATCAGGTTGAACTTCATGTTCAAAACACTCAGCTGCGCGTTTTTCCTGGGTCTTTCCCATTCCCCATCATTCCCCCCCTTCCTTTACAATCGGTAAGAGAGCCTTTAGGTGTCAGATGAAAAATCACGCCTTCGACATCCTTCGACTATCTTCAGAGATCGGTAGTGTCCATCGTATGTTTTTGTATTTTCCTTCGGAACACTTTCACCTTTCCCGTTTCCTGACCATGTGGGAGATGGGTTCTGCAATCCTTAGTGATATGTCCCCGTTTTCCGTTTTCCGCACCGAATCCAAATTACATCGGAATCTGGCTGAGCGCCCTTCCTTGAACCGGCTTGATACTCATTCAAAGCCAGAGGTTGTTTGGAAACATCAAAGTGCTGGCTTTTGAGAACGGTTTTCTCATAGAACGCACCACAGGCACGTTTCAAGTCTCAGGGTGTTCAGCTGGACATGCGCTTTGCATCGCCCGTCAAACAACGAACCAACAGCTGGTAAAGGATATATATAAAGGTCCGCATCTTGCAAAAGAATGTCATGGACACTGCAATTTCCCAACAGGAAGCAGTTCCTGATTGTATGATCACATGGAAGCGCCTTTGAGAGCGCAACACTTGATCTTGATTCATCCCCGAATTGCTGCAACAATGGCCGACGATAACTCCTCTTTGACTTCTTCGTGGTTGTTGGGGTCGGTCAAACTATATAAGCCTAAGCCAACTCACAACGTCTTCCAAGTAATTATTTGTGAAAACAAAATCCTGTGTTCCACTTCGAAACATCTATGGTAGGAATGGTTGTCATCAACTTGTCACTAGGTGAACGGTTCAACGAAGTCTGACGAAATCGACTGCGGCTGAACAGGGTTTTGCTGCGTCGATGGACTGTTCCTGGCAAAGTAGATGCTGTTCCAGCATTGTTTTGTGAAACTGGATTTGAAAAAGCTTGAGATTGTTGATTGTTGCACCAGGCTCAAAAAGGATTTGATTCTGCTGCTGCATTTTTGTTCATCATTCAGGCTAATTGGCTCCAAAAAAGGAAGGTAAGTCAACCGGAGGAGGATCCACTCTGTTTTTCGAACTTCGAACTGTTTTGGTCTAGAACTTAGGTCACTTCCATCGTTTTGTCCTTTTTGATAGGAGCTCTGACCGTGCCCAGTTGCCTGAAAGCTTCTGTGGCTGTCAGAAAGGCGTTGATCTTCAGCAACTGACATGCCAGCAAACAACGATTACAGTATATTATATAGGTTTCTCCAGGGATTGAGTCCCAAGAATCATCTCCAGTGGCCGTGGCACAAAAAATGTATACACAAGGGGTAAAGTGAAGAAGGTCCTAGACAAGTGTTCCAGTGGAAGATCATTGCCAAGGTCCTAGGCCGCCCGTAGCGGCTCCGCCACCATGCGAAGATACAACACCCAAATTAGATGGATCTTGAATGTCAGACCTTACCTTATAATTAGGCCATACAAACTTTGGTACACTTCTAGATGACAAGCGCTCTTTCTTTTCCTTGCAAAGTGTGCCTTGAGCAGCCCAAATGCCCAAAGCATAAACGTGAACAACGCACTGGGTCAAAAATGTGACATTCAGATTTGCACCCGTCCATTTTCCTTTTGTGTTCTAGCTGCATCTCACATCTTCCTCAAGTGTATTTTTCGTGTTCCTTTCATTTCCGTTAGATCATTTCATTTATATATACCGTTCACCCAGTCGTTCACCCCACCAATCAAGAAGCACAATCAAATCCCAATCCAATTCCGAGCTCTTTTTCCCCGAAGATGCTGTTAGGTTCATGCTCGGTGGTGGAATCGCCCAGTTTCATGCACAGCCATCAGCCATCCCTGCCCATTGCTGGTCGGCCAGTGTGAGACGGTTCATGCACAGCCCCGCCAATATCCCTTACACTGACGTGAAACAAATGCACCTGCACAATTGTTTGAGGTGTTTTGGCCAACTTGAGGTGGTGGTGCGTAGGCTGAACATGGCTGAACAATGGACATGGTGCACTGACATGATAAGGTGCTGATGTTTTTACTGGCTCATACGTCGCTTCCTTTCCCACGCACGCACTTATAGTATCTTATATTTATAATTTGTCGCATAAAGAACCGCGCATTTCTTGTGGGGCTCTTCAACTCAAGGATCGGTCAGACCACTTGAGAGGCTGGTGATTTTTCTTTGCCAATTTCAGAGCATAGCCGAGCATGGTCGAAGTTGTTGTGTAGTCTAGGACGCCAGCATCCAAGCAACCGCCACAGCTGCCAGATGTACTGCCTCCACTGCTTACTTCTCAGTTTCATGTCAGCCTCACTCTGAAACTTACAGTATGTACTCAAGTCGCCAATGACTTTCAAGTCGTTGGATTGTTGGCAAGGCCGGCTGGGTGTTCTGCTCTTCACGGTGCTGATGCTTCTGTGCGAATTGCAGCCAGCGCGTTGAATAGACAGGACAGTGCACTCTTGGACTGCCAAGTTTGCATTTTTTAGAGTTGTATATCCGTGGCAAGGCGTATGGCTTTGCCAATGCTCTCTTCAAGTCAGTGATTCTCCAGCTTGGAGCTTCAGGCGTGTTGAATGCGTGGGTTGTGGTGCAGTGGGTCAATGGTGCAGTGCAGCATGGCCAGCCACTACAATCATCATGAGCAGGTGCGTCGGTAGCAATGCCAGCTCTACGCTCTCGATTTGAGGCAATTGTTGATTTGTTTCCATGGGTTCTTCCTAATCTTGTTTGGCCACAAGAGTCGACAAGAGTTGCCAATCGTTTTGAACCGCTCCTGCTTTTTGTAAACGCAGTTGGCAGGCAGCCGTAAGCTATTGCTGCATTTGTCACCTTCTTCAATTGATACAGGACAGGGTTTTGATGCTCCTCCGGTGCAGAAAGAACCTTTTACCTGCGGCCTACGGCTTTCAGTTGCTGGTAATGCCTATTGGGACTGACAGTGCTCAGCTTGACGTTGCATTGGAAGTTTCTTAGGCCTTACCAGGCAATCTGCGTCACGGCAGGGGCCGCCAATGATTTGCTTATATTATAGGATGACGTTGCTTGATGTGTAATATGCTAATTTAATTTGATGGTTGGTGATATGGTGATCGCGAGAGGATTTGTTATGTGGCGTTGTCGTGTGTGATGTTGCGACATCCTGCAGTAAATTGTGGTGATGTGGCAAGTGATGATTTGGTGATGTGTCAGGCCTTGAAGTGTAATCTTGAAGTGTAATGGGGTGATTTGCATCAAACAGTGTACACACCCCGGGCAGAAAAGCTACAGTAGGTACGACAAGACTGACCTGATTCCTGATCAGGTTGTCTAACCATTAATAGTAGCAGGTTTGCAGTTCATTTGGCAGTGGCGGTGTTTTGATCCGAGCCCGGCGAAACCCAGCACACACACACAAAGATCTACCAAGCACTAGTTTGCACAATGGGGTGGCGAATTCTGACTGATTGAGGGAGTGAAGGCGGGCAACTGGGCTACAAGATCGTTGATGAAACCTTCTAAGTTGCGCCACCTGATCAGCTCACTGCCGAAAGGACTCTAGAGACCCATTTTAGAAGCCTTTTCTTTCCTGCAAGGCTGCAAGCTTCTGGACCGGTGATGCGGATCTGTCATGTGCTGCAAACATTATTCTGCCGCGCCAAAGCACATGCGGAAAAGAGGCCCTCCTCTGTGCTTTGTGCGCGCACTTAGATAGATGCTCGCAAGAGCTGAATCAATTGTGATTGTCTGGTGATGCTAGCACTTTAAGTCTGGTTATATACTGCATTGGCGGGCTAGAGCGCTGAGACCTGATACCTGAGAAATGGCCCTGTGAGGAACAGAAAGGCGAAAGGGTCGGCAAAAAACAGCATTGTTTACATCACTGTCTTCGTTGGGCAGCGAGTGATAGTGGTCCACTGCCCCCCCTGCTGAGACTGTACAACTTGCAATTAAATGCTACAAGAGAAGCTAAGATGAAAGGTAGTTATATAATGAGTTTCTAGTGGTGTCCGAGGTCCTTAGAGACAGGACATTACACACACAATGAGCTGTTATCGGCGCACACTGTGTAAAAAGGCCTGCTCTACAACCCAACAAGCCTATAGAAACGAACACAAGACCTAGAAAGAGAGAACGAAAGGAAGGAAAGCACGAGAAGCTACAAGAGAAGCTAGGATGAAAGGCAGTTAGTGAGTTACTCGTGGTGTCCGAGAGTCCTTCGAGACAGGACTCGACACACAAACACACACTTAGACTGTTGCTCGCAAGAGCTAGGATCAGTACGAAGTCCCACTTTACACACATTAGGCCTTGACTGAAAAAAAGCGCAAAAGGAAAGGTGATGGGTCCGCAGGTTTGAAGATGTTTTAACAATGTTTTGCAACTCCTGATATATAGGCTAGGTGACAGCTTTAAATTCCAGCGTGGTCAAAATTGGACTGAAGTTCCGCTTTCTTTGCCAGGGTCGCTTCTTTCTTTGTGGCTCCCCCGCGGCTGTGGCAACTTGCAAATTCTTTTGTGCGGAAGCTCCTTTTTCCATCCCCGGATGCAAAGCCCCGCATCCTAAGTCCCCGGTGGTGGGCCGGCTACGCAAACCTTCCCCTCAGTTCAGCCTTCCACCTGGCGTTAACCAACTTCTAGCTTTACCGAGGTGCAGGCACGCCCGTGCTCGACACCACTCCAAGGACATTACACGATGCACAGTGGCCAGCAAGGACCTTTCGTTGCCTTGCCTGACGTGAGTGTTGGGCTCGTGACCTGCGTTTCAGGTGTTCTCTACCCACCCACACAAGTGAGCACAGCCACTATTCAAGATTGCCTCTACTCATGTGACGCGTGCACCTTAAGGGCTGTGCACATCCTTCAAAATCCTTCAAACTCCTCCCAACCTGCTGACTTCACCTTGGCAGCCCTCTAAAACTGTACATAGAACCGTCCAGAGTCAGTAGACTGAAAGAGATTGCAAAAAGTCTGACGGGAAGTGGAATGCCTTTGGAACAGGTGGTGACACACACAGTGGGCCGGGACCGGCGCTCATTCCCATGGTGGGCTGGTGTTGGCTGAGAACGCTCAATAGGGTGGGTGAGTGGGGTGATGTTGTAATAAGCATGGCTGGTAAACCCAAAGTTGGAGTGGGGTCGGGCTGTTGAAAGGGATGCAACTGAGTTGATGTGGGAATGGATTGGATCGTAGGTGGGAGCTGAACAAGGTGGGTAGAAGGCATAGATCCCAGCTGAGGTGGTAAACTGGTAGGCGTCAAAGTCGAGGTGTACTGAAGAGGTGAGTGGCTCATATGCGGGATTTGAAATGGCATTGTTGGCATCGATCCATAAGGAGCCGGAGGAGCCGTCAATGGTACAGCCTGGCCAAGAGGTCCGTAGGGTGCCGTGATACTCGTCATCGGTGAAGTCTGAGCGATCCACTGGTAGTTCATGGCGTCCCGGTGAAAGGCAGGCCAAGCAAGGTAGTGAACATGATCGACCTATACATGTATGTGCCCGGCCTTGATTACCTAGCTGAATGAATGTCATATGCACACGCGTGAGATTCCAAACTGGAGTTGATCTCAGTAAGCCCTGCGGCGTAGTATCAGTGGTATCATGCAGCACCGCGGATCAAGGGGAATCAAGAGAAGTTCAGGATTGCAAACGAAGCATTCAGAGTGGGTCCCCCAGGATCTGGGTCTGTGCACATGCGGCGCCCCTCGATGGGGTCAGTGGGACCCTGTGGCGAAAACACACTTAGATTGTTGCTCGCAAGAGCTAGGATCAGTACGAAGTCCCACTTTACACGCATTAGACCTTGACTGAAAAAAAACGCAAAAGGAAAGGTGATGGGTCCGCAGATTTGAAGGTGTTTTAACAATGTTTTGCAACTCCTGATAGGCTAGGTGACAGCTTAAAAATTCCAGCGTGGTCAAAATTGGACTGAAGTTCCGCTTTCTTTGCCAGGGTCGCTTCTTTCTTTGTGGCTCCCCCGCGGCTGTGGCAACTTGCAAATTCTTTTGTGGGGAAGCTCCTTTCCATCCCCAGATGCAAAGCCCCGCATCCTAAGTCCCCGGTGGTGGGCCGGCTACGCAAACCTTCCCCTCAGTTCAGCCTTCCACCTGGCGTTAACCAACTTCTAGCTTTACCGAGGTGCAGGCACGCCCGTGCTCGACACCACTCCAAGGACATTCCACGACGCACAGTGGCCAGCAAGGACCTTTCGTTGCCTTGCCTGACGTGAGTGTTGGGCTCGTGACCTGCGTTTCAGGTGTTTTCTACCCACCCACACAAGTGAGCACAGCCACTATTCAAGACTGCCTCTACTCATGTGACGCGTGCACCTTAAGGGCTGTGCACATCCTTCAAACTCCTCCCAACCTGCTGACTTCACCTTGGCAGCCCTCTAACACTGTACATAGAAACGTCCAGAGTCGGTAGAATGAAAGAGATTGCAAAAAGTCTGACGGGAAGTGGAACGGAATGCCTTTGGAACAGGTGGTGACACACACACACACACATATATATATATATGTGTAAACTTTGCTTATTTATATACAGTGTATATATGTATACTTCAGGCAGACAAAAGTTTACGCTTGTTAGCCTTCTTACAAAACACTCCTTGAGGTCAGCGGCGGGTCGAATTAACAAGTCTGATTTTCGGGGCAGGTATGGGACGGTCAATTATCACACCGTTTTAATTTATAGGAATACAAGGCTTTCCGGGGTGACAAATGACCGCCCACCCCTTCCCTTGTCTCATGGTGTAGGACTCTAGGGGGATAGGGTTGTCA
>CAXAMN010028928.1:131038-157431 GCA_963970005.1 Durusdinium trenchii | reverse complement strand
GAGTGTCCCACAAGAGTGCCCTACAAGAGTGTCCCACAAGAGTGTCCTACAAGAGTATCCCACAAGGGTTTCCTACAAGAGTGTCCTAGAAGAGTGTCCCACAAGAGTGTCCCACAAGAGTGTCCTACAAGAGTGTCCCACAAGAGCGGCCCGCAAGAGTCCCGCAAGAGTGTCTCACAAGAGTGTCCCTTAAGAGTGTCCCACAAGAGCGTCCCACAAGAGTGTCCCGCAAGAGTGTCCCAAATGAGTGTCCCACAGGAGTGTCCCACAAGAGTGTCCCGCAACAGTGTCCCGCAAGAGTGTCTCACAAGAGTGTCCCTTAAGAGTGTCCCACAAGAGTGTCCCGCAAGAGTGTCCCGCAAGAGTGTCCCAAATGAGTGTCCCACAGGAGTGTCCCACAAGAGTGTCCTGCAACAGTGTCCCGCAAGAGTGTCTCTTCCGAGTGTCCCTTGAGAGTGTCCCACAAGAGTGCCCTACAAGAGTGTCCCACAAGAGTGTCCAAGAGTGTCCCACAAGAGTGTCCCGTAAGAGTGTCCCACAAGAGTTTCCTACAAGAGTGACCCACAAGAGTGTCCCACAAGAGTGTCCTACAAGAGTGTCATTTGGACATATGTAGCTTTTTGAACGTGTTTGCATTTGGGTTCGTGGGCTCCATCTAGTTTTAATACATCACATGTTAAGCGTGTAAGAACTAGCAATGAGAAGTAGAGACTGATCAGAAAAGAGGACGGAAAGATACGGGACGATAAAAGTGAATGATTGAGGGAGTGAGAGAGACCGAGTGTGTGGGTGTAGCTTCTATTGTAGGTCAGTTCAATGTGAGCTTCTGCAGAAGACGTGCAGCACACCTGTTCTTTTGAACAGAGGCAGCGAGTGCCAACTGCACTCCGTGCAGTTCAGAGTACTTGGCGCAGGTGATGGATGATTTAAAGAGAAATATGAAAAAAGGATGAGTCCATGTGACTGTAAGTAGCGCAGTGACAGAGTGTTATCTGTATCCAAGCCGTCCCGTGTGGCTGCCATCGCATGCATCGTAGCGAGTAGGAGCAGCCCTAGCCTCATGACAACGCGCCAAAACCGGGAATTGTTCCGTTCGACCAGGCGCCAACAACACCACGTGTGCGCCCGTTGTCACACCGACTTCAGACGCACACGCGGATCGTCTGCCTGGTCGGAGACTGAAGACGAAAGCTATCAGTGGCCTTTTCAGACATGTCACCACCAGCCTGCGGCGCAATCATCGAAGCGGCCACTGAAAATGTCGCACTTGTGACCAGAAGCCTGACAGTTCGACAGCAAAAGGCCCGACGTGTATATATTATACATACATATATATATATATCTATTTATCTAACTATCTATTTAACAATCTATCTATCTACCTATCTATATATCTGTCTATCTATCTGTCTATTTATCCATCCATCCATCCATCTATCTATCTATCTATCTATCGCTGAGAAGCAAAAGATGTTTTAAAAAAAAATGCAGGGGTGCCTCGTGACAACAACAGCGTTGTGAGTATGGAAGCCTGCCGTGAAAAACACAGAAAACAGTTCGTTAAATACAGAATACAGTTGAGCCATGCGTCAGTACTGTAGCGTGACTGCACAAAGTTTGGGAGTGCTTGAACTGGACAAGAAAACACACAAAGACCATAGCCAGCGGCGCCCATGTGTCCATCCAGTCCTCCTGAAGGCCGTGCACTGCGCCTTCGCCCAGCGGCGCCCACGCGTCCATCCAGTCCTCCTGACGGCTCTTTGTACTGCGCCTGCCACGAAATCTTCACCAAGCGCTGCTCCTGCCACGCGAAAGGCAGCTGCGGCGCCCACGCGTTCATCCAGTCCTCGTCTGCGCCGAAATAATCTGCAGTCCAGGTTCACCAAGCACTGCGCCTGCCACGCAAAAGGCAGCCGCGGCCCAGCAGCGCCCACGTGCCCGGTCCTCCTGACGGCTCTGTGCGCTGAGCCTGCCACAGTTCACCAAGTGCTGCGCCTGCCACACAAAAGGCAGCCGCGGCCCACCAGCCACGTCCACCCGGTCCTCCTCAAAGCTCTGTGTACTGCGCCTGCCACGAAATCTGTACTCCAGGTTCACCAAGTGCTGTACCTGCCACACGAAAGGCAGCCGCGACCCAGCGGCATGCACGCGTCCACTCGGCGGAGGGCGGACGCGAAGGAGTGCGGACGCGGAGCGGCGGGTGCAGAGTCGATGATAAACAAGAACCCCACCCAATGATGTGGGGAAGAAATGAGACAAGATGAATGTAAAGAACCATGAGCGTCGAAGTAAAGGAATATGTCAGTGCGTGCGTGAGTGAGTGAGTGAGTGCACTTCAGCGGAGTGGTTTTGCATGCTCGACCATGTGACACTGTTTGAGTGCAGTTTTGCGTGGAGAATGCTACTGCTTGAGCAAAATCCCCTCCGGTACCGCCAGCACAGCTTCACAACCAAAGCCGAATCCAACCGCTGCAGAAGCAAAACCCAAGGGATGAGTGGAAACATGTCAATTAGTGTAAGCATGTGAACTCATGAAAAAATGCCTTTGACGATCCTTTGACGTGTGCCACGCCCATACATGCGAGCGACTGCAGATCCCGCCGGTGTTTGTCCTTGGTTCGCGAGTGGGACAGAACTCATTCCGCTTTTCTCGACCGACGGCTGCGTTGAGTTTAGCGGAAAGGCTCACTGAGACCATCCCAGAGAAGGATCCGATAGCCACATCAATCAGCTGAAAAATACCCATGTCAGGAGATGCTCCTTTTGACCTTGCGCGTGCTTGGTTGCAGTGGATGAGTTACGCCAGTGCAGCTGCTTTCACTTTGAGTTGCGCAGGCCTTCTAACATCTTCTAACGACTCTTGTGTTTTGTTGGATTGTGGCTCGAGCAACACCCACCGTATTTCGGAGCTCAGCACGCGTATTGTTTACAAGTGCTTTGTTCGAGGGGTGCTTTCACCATCCATACCATGAAAGCATCCTTTTCTCCTTGCTTCTGGCAGAAGATTGATTGCATCTCATCCTCTACCCAATGTCCGTCTGCTCGGTGCCCGGCCGAGTGTATAAATCCCCAGTCCAGTGTGGTAGTCGGGTGCCTTTGCACGGCGGAACTTCACGTCACCCAAGTACAAATCACCGCACTACCCTTCACTTCGTTACATCTCACCATGCTACCTTTCACCACCACATAAGATGTCCTTCATCGCCAACAAGTCCTCGCTTGCGTTCATCAAAGCAATCACAGTCCTATAGTTAATGATTGAACTTTCTACAGCCCACCGGCTGTGCCGGAGGTTCACCTTGTATGAAGCATGTATAAGCATGTGGCATTATAGTGGCTGGAGTCACACCTCATTGCAGCCACAAGCCCAATGCGTCTAAGTCTAAGTCTACTTCAATAATAAGCCGGCAGGTCTTGTTGGAGAACTACGCCCCCTACTTGGACAGTGAGCAGCATAGCCAGGCCAGGGCATCTTGCAGTCTGAGGAAGCTTTGTTGGTGTTTGTCTTTTCGAGGTGCTTTATCTGGCCGAAGCTACTCGCCATGGTCTTCAAGCAGGGCGGAGCAGTGCAGCGATGCTTTGTGTGGCCACCTCATTACAAAAAGAAAGCCCTTCGTGCACCCTGGTACACGCGAGGACAACGCATGAAGAAAACAATATCATTATCGTTTGATATACTGTATATGACTGTATATGTGTACATATTTTTAGTTCTGTGTTAGTATCGGAGTATTGTCGAGGCTTGCCCTGGCTGTGGTGCTCCTTTAGATTTCTTGGCAAAGACGTGTGACACTTGCAGCGCTTTGCCGCGGGCTTGGTGTTGCGGACAGTTGACTGCGCGTGATTCTCAGCATTTCATGAGGCTGGCTGTCGACTTCTCGGAACTGAAGCTGTGCGATTTGCGTCACGCTAGCCGGTGTTTCCTGGCAACACCGGGGGCTCAACCCCAAGAGGACAAAGTGAAAGAACGGAACCGTTGCCGTCGCAGTATCGTTTGCGTTGCCAAGCTCCGGTTGCCAGAGCTACTCTAATGGGGTTCGCTGGCGATGGCCTACTCCAGCTGGTGAGTTGTTGGCGGGGCCTTGCAAACGCGCGAACATGTGCGCTAGGCCTCGCTTATTGGGCCCCAAGCTGTTTCAAGATATATACATTATAAATACACTTGTTAGCGTTGTTTTTCGTGGAAGTGCTGTCTAGAAGCAAGGTTGTTTCATGTTGAGCTCGTGCCTTTCAGGCTCCGTTTGTGCTGCAGTCTTTGGCCGAGGCCTGGTGTTCCTCTGCAGTTTGTGTCCTTTTTAAAGTGTCGCCTGGGAGGCTCAATGCCTGGCAGAGCTAGGCGTGTTGCATGTCTTCCACTGTTTCACTGTGAGCAGTGTTTGCGGTCAGCGTTGAGCTTTGAAGGGTCGCAGGTTTACCTCATTCAGTGAGGTCGGTCCCTTAGTTAAACGCCGGTGCACGCACGTGTTGGCGGTAGGCCTTTGTCATTTCTTGTGGGAGGGCCACAAGTTCATGAAGTCAGACCCTGCTTTATTGAGTTTCAACGGACGCAGTACCAGGGACCAATTCAAGGGGGAGACAGATCCAAATTCAAGCGAGAATCATGTCGAACATTGCAGGACAGGTGATTCAAGTCACTCAGGCATGGTTTCGACCGCGGGGCTCCATTTCGCAGGACAAAATAGGCGTTTGCGCCTTGCACGGGCGGGGCGGAGCGTGTCGTAAGAGCTCGCTCCAGCTACGCATGTGGCGCTACGAGCGCCGGGTCGCCCACCACGACACGATCGAGGACACGGACTTTGGCCTCTGGAGCTTTTTTTGTTGGCGGGGCTCTACGAAGAACCGAGGCCCAAGACGAGAGAATTTGTGAGCTGGTGTGCAGTTAGAACTTTGGAAATCGTTGGTCTCTCGTCGTGTGGTCAAAGACCGGACAACCCGTCTGTTGGTGGCAGCCGTGCTGGAGTGAAGTAGACAAAGTGTTTGGAGGCCCCGCGGGGCCGGCAGGAAAGCGACCCGGGCAGAGCCGAAGAAGACATTCTCTGGCCGGATTCTTACGGCTTCGGCAGGTGTAGGTTTTCTCAGCTGGTCTTTGGTCCGGGCCCCCGGCCGTCTCCACATACACCCCTTTATGGCCAACGATGGGGATGTGGTGGAGAAGGATTTTGGTGCTACCTGCCACCTCAAAGACATGACAGGCAAGGCCAAACGCAGAGCGGTGAGATTGTGTTTATATCCTCTCGACATTCTACTTGCAGGGCCTCTGAAGTTGATCGGGCGTGTGACGGGCTCCAGGTTTAAAGCCAGGTCGAAGTGTGGCAACACAGTCGTCCACCGGCCTCAGCTCTCGACCAGTCAGGGTGCAGCAGTCAAAACGGTTTGCCTTGACGCCGAATGGAAGTGTCAATGGAGGCATGGACGTATTGCGCGGCATGGTCGGAGTGGAGGCCTTCGAGAGATGAACCTATTATACGTTCCTGACAGAACGGGCGTGCGTGCCATCTAGAACGGGCGTGCGCGCCATCTATTCGGAAGATGAGACGGTCGAAGTTCAGGATGCACCATGGTTTGAGAAGAAGGAGGAGGAGGAGAAGGAGAAGAGCGGCAGCAGGTACCTCTTGAAGATCGTCAAGGGAAGCCAAGGAGTTTGTCTTCCACACCAACGCGGAAGTCTACAGCAAGGGTTGTGAGATGGTGCAGAATCCCACGACCATGAGGCTGACAGATCCCAGGAAGCATCAAAGCTAACTACAACTCTCGGCGGAGTTTGGCGACGGGGAAGGATTAATGTGGACGACCCGACCCTGGCGCGATGTGAATTTCAAAAGATTGGGGCGACCGACGCCATTCAAGTTTCTTACTTTCTCCCATTCAAAGATACTGGGAACCGGTGCCTGAACTTTTGCTTTTGCTCTCCAACAATTCAGTCGCATTGAGTTGGTCAGCCAGTCGCATTATGCGAGTCGCATTCGCACCAACGTAGATGGTGGTGACCCCATAAAGATGCCAATCCACATGATGATCGACGCCTACAAGATTTTGTCGCCGCGACCTTGGATGTGAAAATTGGCCCGGCTGAAGAGCATGCCTTTGTTTGTCTTGACAGTCGGCACAGCGGAAACAGCGGTCACGCGCGGAAGGAAGACATTATGTACCTTTCCGGCGGGCGCTTTGGAGTGAAGATCGGCGCCAGGAGGAAAAGGGGATCTGCAGGTCTTGGGCTGTTCAGGGGGTTGCTCGCGCGACATCTTTGGAACAAGATGACTTGAGGGAGGCGCGATAGGAAGGCCAGATCCGCCTGAATGGTTCAACGTATGGGGCATAGGCCGCACGCGTCGCCTCCATGGATCCAGTCTTGACCGTGGCAGCCGCCCAGCAGCGAGCTCAATTGCGCAGACGTTGGGATGAGGAGTCGGTCATACCACACAAATGAAGCAGAGCAAGTCGAGAAGCAGACAGGCCACGACAAGGAAGACTCAAGGTATAAGATGAGAGAAGTATATTATTGTTTGCTTCTGCTCTTGTCCACTCATGCATGCCAACGGAGATCAAGAACACCACGGTCCGACAATCCGAACTTAGATGTTCGGCGAAGTGGCAACCCAATCGACCATTTGCTTGTCCATGACAGACCTCGCGTGTCCTGCTGTAACTGCGGGTTGTTCCTCAAAACCGCAGCTGATCTCTGCAAAAGTCGCTCTTGGACTCTTCATGGCCGGGGACATGGCCGCTGTGCCAGATATGGACCTGTTAGTGTATCGAGAACCCTGAGCATCCAAAAGCTAAGACCCAGTCTTGCTCAAACCCGCAAGTGTGTCCAGCGCGATCGATGGCAGTCCTCACGGAGCTCATAGGTCGTTCCAAGTCCGGTTGGGAGCGTGAGGATCGCCAGGATCGTGACTGACTGGTGGGGATCGCGCGGGCGCCAAATCTCAAAGCCCAACAATGTTACACAGAAGTTCCACCAGGCGACAAAGCTTTTGTCTTGCCAGTTTGCGTTCCCTTCGCAGCCGCTCCTGCTGACCGTTTCCAAAGTGCATCGCGCCAATATTTTCACACTGGCTGGAGGTTCGAGATGCGCGAGCGGCTAATGCATTGTGTGCCTTGAACTGAGTCGAAGAGCCACTTATTGTCGCAGCTCATGTCTGTTTTGATTGCGCTGGTTGGGGCATGTGCCATGTAAAGGTGTTGCTCTTGCTTTCTGAAAGGCAGCCTATGCGCTATTCCGTTCCGTTTGCAAGGAGAAGTTCGCGTGGCCTTCCTTTCCGCTTTTGACTTCAGTTGCACGCGTGAGCCGAGGTGTTGTGAGCATGTCGCGAAACCGTCGTCATTGCACCTCAGCCACGTCCTGACTTTGATGCATCCTCTCCATCTCAGGGTGCGTATCTGGTCGGTTTCGGCTCGCGCCGGGGGACCGGCTGCCGCTGTTGCAGTTCGCCCTGATTCGTGCATTGACTGTACATACTGTATCTTCACTCCTGTGGACCTTCGCTCAATGGGGGGTGCGCCAGGCTGTACATGTTCATCATTCTCACCTTGCGCTAACTCGTTTGGCTCGAGTAAAACAAGTGCGTGGCCATCCATCTGAAAACACGATGCTGAAATCAGTCTAGTTTCTTTGACCCCGTTTTTCGGTCATGAAGGCCTCATTTTGGACTTTCAAAGCAGCTTGCTCGGTTGCCTTGACCAACCCTGATTATAAGCGTGTGGCATTGTGGAATGCCACATTCGGATTGACATGCTGTTCATTGCCGCACCTTTTGCGGTTTCGGCTGCTGGCAAAGGACGGGACACATCTGAGGTCAAGCAATTGTCCCGCCTGTGGCGCTGGCGAGCTCACGCGCGGACTTCCTGTCCTTTCTTACTAGGACGGGGCTCGCAAACACTAGCTTTCAGTGAACGCAACACACTTACAGTGACTTCCAATCAATAGCTACCTTCGTTTTACACACTCAGCATGGCATGGTCCACGCTGGAGTTTTAACATGCGAGAACACACCCGTTGGAGGCGAAGACCGCTTAGCTTAATTGCCAATGCTCGAAATGTTTCGCATGTTGCACCTCAAAAAAGTTAATGGGAGAGTGCAGCCTGATTTTTGATGCGCATGTTTTTCGCCTTTCGGCTTGACAATTGTGAATTGATTCTGGGTTTTGCGGTGCTACGGAAGCCGTTTTGGCCCAACCTCTCCTTTGCAGAGCTGTGCTGCAAAAGCCGCATTAGCTTTCCATTGTTAGAATGCAGGGCGGATATGGTGGCGGGTTTGGGTATGGCTACCAGCAACCAGCTCAGCTTGGATGTAAGCTTGAGTGCGTTGTTGAAGATGGTGAGGGCTTACAAATTTTAACGCTGCCAAGGCAAGGGTATGGCTACGACCCAAACATGATGTACCAGCAACAGCAGATGTGGCAGCAGCAGCAGCAAGCCTACATGGCACAGCAGCAGCTTGGTAAGCACCAAAGCGCTACATGCAGAGCAGACAGAACCGCATGTTTTCCTCGATACATGTCCTCAGGCAAGGCTTTGGTCAGCCTGGAGTTGGCCCAGGCCAGCAGGGCCAGGGCTTCGGCCAGGGCTTCAACTCCAAGGGTTTTTCGGGAGAAGGCCAACAAGGCGCCTGCAAACCACTTGGGTTTAGTTCTAGTTTTTTGATAATGTTGAAAGCTCGTGCATTGCTGTAGGGACTGCATTTCTGTGTTGTGGCCTCCCTGTACAGGTGGCAAGTCTTCTGGAGGAAAAGGTGGTTTTGGAGCAAGCGCAACTTCCGATACTTGGCTCATCAAGAACTGTAACACATCTTCATTTCGTGCGCTGCTTTCGTAACTTCCAACCGCCCACACGCACACACACACACACTTACTCACATTCAGACCCTTTGAGTTTCATTTCAGCATGGTGTAGTTGCTTGGTGTCCGGTGCCAGTTGACAAGTAAATTATATAGTTGGAAGGTTTTCACATTGTATGGGGGCATTTCTTGGCCCAGCGGTTTGCCTTTTGGCATTCAACTCCGTGCCGTGAAGCAGGGCTTGGAGGCTCCCAACTGAGGGTTTGGACGCCCCGCCTCTTTTGTCGCTCCGTTGGTCTCATGGCAGTTTTGCGGCAGCCTTTGCTGCACAGGGGCGGCCCCTTGAGCTCTCTACCTGCTACCCTGTTAACAGGTCGCACGCTTTGAGAACAGACGCCTTAGTGATCTTAATGTGGCCTGCAATGCCTGACAACGGCATGATTTCCCAGGAGCGAAGTAGCAAGGGCGGCGGTGGCAAGTCCGGCAAGTCCGAGAAGAAGCCGGAACCCAATGTGCTTCAGCTGCAAGGTTGTTGTTTTCTGTGCGTGTGCTTATATTGAATTGTTGGTTTCGTCCAACAGTGTTGCTGGCCAAGGAAATGACCTTGGATCAATATCAAGCCGAACAGAAGAGGAAGGCAGCTGAGAGGAAGGAAAAACAGCTGAAACAGCAGGACAGACAGACGGCTCCCAGCTTCTGTTGACACTAGATTCTAGATGTGATGCTTGTTGCTTTGCAGGCAACCAGGTGTTGCTGCATTGTTTCTGACTGTATGGCTGCATGGGAGAATTGACAGGAAGAGGCTAGAGCAGCAGCAAAAGCACGGGCGGCAGCCTTTGAACGTGGCGAGCTGCCGGAGCCTGAGACCAAGGCTGAGGCCCCAAAGACGGAGCCAAAGGCGGTGCCGGCAAAAGAGGAACCCCAAGAAGTGCCGCAAGCTCAAGACGAGCCTGAGGATTGGGAAGCAGAGGCGGAGAAGGACGAACCCAAAATTGAAGAAAAGCCAAAAGAAAAAGAACAGGTGAAAGAGAAAGAAGCACCAAAAGAGACAGAAGAGCCGTTGCCAACGGTTAAGAAGCAAGAAAGGCAGCCTGAAGTTGCCCCTCCGCCTGAAGAAGCTGTAGAGGAGGAGGAAGATGAGGTGAAACTGGAATCGGGGAAAGATTCAGAGAAGAAGATTCCAGACCCCCGCCCACATCTCAATGTTGTGTTCATTGGCCATGTAGATGCTGGGAAGTCCACCACATGCGGCAACATTTTGTTCTTGTGTGGCATGGTGGACGACCGCACAATCGAGAAATACAAGCAGGAGGCAGCAGGGAAAGCAGGTGAAAGTTGGTTCCTTGCCTTCATCATGGACACCAGCGAGGAGGAGAAAGTCAAGGGCAAGACTGTCGAGGTGGGGCGAGCAGCCTTTGAAACTCCAAACAGGCGTTTCACAATTCTTGATGCTCCCGGGCACAAGTCTTACGTGCCGAATATGATTGCCGGAGCATCAGCAGCAGATGTTGGTGTCTTGCTCATATCTGCCCGGAAGGGTGAGTTTGAGACTGGCTTCGAGAAAGGGGGACAGACTTGCGAACACGCACTTCTTGCCAAGACCTTAGGAGTTGACAAGCTGGTGTGCGCAGTGAATAAGATGGATGACCCTACGGTGCAATGGGACGAGAAAAGGTACAACGAGATTGTCAAAAAGATTGGCGCCTTCTTAAAGAAGAGTGGCTACAAGGATGAACAAGTGATATTCTTACCAATGTCCGGCTTGATGGGTGATAACATCAAAGAGAAGAAGGGCACTCCTTCCTGGTATGAAGGCCCGACCTTGCTTGACGCCCTTGACGGCATCACAGTACTTCGCAAGGCCGAAGGACCTGTCAGAATTCCAATGATGGAGGGCTACAAAGACATGGGTGCTGTCACTGCGATCGGAAAGGTTGAGCAGGGTACCATAAAACCCGGCATGAAGTGCATCGTGATGCCAACCTACAACAAGTGCACGGTGACCTCAGTTTTTATCAACGACGTTGACATGCAGTATGCAACGTGCGGCGAAAATGTGACCTTGAAGATGTCAGGCATCAGCGACGAAGAACTCAAAAAGGGCTACGTCCTTTGTGCCGACAAAACCCCAATTCCTGTCGTCTCCAAGTTCAAAGCCACCATCCATGTGATTGAGCTAGGCCCGGACAGACCTGTCATGACTTCAGGGTATGTTGCTGTCATGCATGCACACACAGCCAGTGAAGAGTGTGAGATTCTAAAGCTCTACGAGACGATGGTCATCCAGACCAAAAAGAAAGAGAAGAATCCACAGTTTGCTAGGCCGGATTCAGTTGTTGTTTGCAGCATCAAGCTTGCAAGACCAACAGCTGTGGATACATTTCAGTCTTCGCAGCAGCTGGGCCGCTTCACTCTCCGGGTGGATGGGAGAACCATTGCAATTGGAAAGATTACAGAGCTGCCCAAGACAGCTACTGAAAATGCATAAGCTGCCTCCAGCTAGGCCTGTAAGGCATGTAGACTGTGATCAAGCATCATCCAAACCTAGAGTCGAGAGCTGAGTGCTCATGCCTGGTGCGTATCAATGCTAGGACTGCTGATGGGATGATGACCTTTCAAACTTTGAACCTTTTCAGATGTGTTTTTTTGAATGTTGTTGTTTTGAGAGCATCTGGTGAAGCAGCAATCGGAAGACAATGTGCAGTCCTGCAAAAAAGCTCAGTTTAAGTCAAGGGTCCAAGCGACCCTTGCATAGCTTGGTGCGGCGTACCTTTGGTGCAAGCAGATGAGATCAGATTACGAACTAGGTGTGATCCCATCGAAATCCCTTGGAAAGGAGCAAACACTATTTGCTTGTCAGACATCAAGGTGACCCACCATGCAATCTGCAGTTTTGGACAGGCAGGACGTGCAGAAATACTAATAGTCTCAGAACTCTTGTAGGAAGCTCACCTGGAACTCCCCCCCGAATTATGCGCAACATTGCCTTTATGTCATACATTTGTACATCGGGGGGGCTTCGCAGAATCACAATTCATCACGGACAGCACATAAGATGTGCCAGAGCCTGCTTCAGATCTGCCTCGTGGAAAACAATCAGTTGGAGGCTTGGGCAGTTGGTACAGTATGTGGGCTTGAATCGGCGCGACTCGCTTCAGCACAAAGAATATCATTCTGACTTTGTTGAGTTCAATTTTCTTTGTGGTGCATGGGAGTCTCAAGACAGATGTTCAAGACACTGGGCATTGCCTGCCATGCAAACATCATGGAATGAAACAGTTGGTTGGGCATAGAACGCATCCCGCAGCCCTTCAACTCAGAGTTCAGATTCATCATCACAGGAAGTTCCGCAGCAACTTCCGTAGGGTTGAAGTGGCCGAGTGATACTGCGTGCGCATGGTTGAAGTGCCTGCTGAGCTGTGCACATGGTGCATAAAGTGGGTGTAGCGACTGTGCTTGGAGGACGGTGAGCTCGCCTCAGGGAATGGGCCTAAAGGCGGCTTAACTGACTGCTTACTGTATATTACCCACGCATCGGACGGTTCACTCCGCGACGATGGCACGTAGGACTCTCTGGTCCTAACATGCTGTAACCCCAACTGCACAGGTTCACCAAGAGGGAGGTGAACAACTGCAGTAAAAGGAGAGAAAAGGTGTCCTCCACGATTCAATCGTGCGTCCACAACCTGAGCACAATGTTTGTGCGAGATACTGCAAGATATGGTCTTCGACCAAGGGTGTTGCATGTATAATGGCACTCTGTGGGAGTACACGACCGGCCGACTTGACGAATGTCGCCGAAGAGTCTCCTGGACATAGTTGGACTCTTTCGTCCTTCAGCAAAAATTCAAAAAGCTTGTCAGATTTGGCATGTAACATCGTGAATTTGCTGTATTTGGTGATCAGCTTCAAGCTTCCAACCTGTTCTGTGGAAGATCACGGCCAGTTCACAAAACGAGATGGCAGTGTCAGCTTTCGGCTTCCAACGAAGGTGACGTGCAAAATTACAGATGGTGTGCCAGTCACGTGCTGTATATCGCCACCTGCGTGGCCCAAGAAAAATGAGCCCGACTTGGACTCCACTCCGACAAAGGAAACATCTTCCTTGCAGCTGTAACCATTAGCTCCTGCTCTGATCCATCTGGCCTGCAAGATGGATCTGAAGGAAGTTCCTCTTCTGAGGAGTGCGTGCCAAGATTCGCATGAAGTCGTACAAGCCATTCGTGGTGCAAAAATGGCGGCGGCACTCACAACTTTGGGCATATGTGGAAAGGCAGGTGCTATTCTTGAAGCGAAGGCCTTGGCCATTCGGTCTGAAGATCGAGGATCCTTGAGCATTCACAGTGGAGGGATCAAGCATGTTGTCCGGCACGCCCTCGCTTGCGGGTGACATTGTTGGCGAACTCGATGAAGTTGCCACCGTTTGATTGTCGCAATAAATGTGAACTGCTGAATCCGATTGAGAGAAAGCTATCCATATTGCCCACAATTCAACAACGTAGCTTGATAGCGACCAGCGTCGCACTCTGCCTGAATGCAAGACTCTTCCTTCTTTGTCAATGACTGCGTATGCTGCGGTCGTAATCCAGAAGTTCTCTTGCCACAAAACTGAGCCGTCCGTCCAAGTTTCCTTGGTTCCAAGATCCGGGTCGAAAATAACAGCATCACTGAGCCGTGCAACCTCGGATTGCAAGCGAAATTGGGACAAACGACAGGGATTTTCAATCAGGCCAAGTAGGGCGAAGTTGACTCCTAGATCATGCAACACGGGCCGAGAGGTCAAAGCATGATATATACACTTCACAGTCTTGGACTAGGTGTGACAGGGATTCCTTGACCCGTCCGGAGAAGCGGCACTCGGCCGTTGAAGACCAACCTGCTGCAAACAAACGGTCTCCAGTCAGTGTGCATCCAACGATGACATCGGTGGACTGCGGATGGCCACTCAGGGGTTTGGAAAGTGGGCTTGTGAAGAAATCGTGTGGTAGCATGAAAATCCAAGAGACCGTTAGGCTTTGAGAAGTCTTTACGTTTAGATGCACCAGCATTCTCATATGCACACTGCTTTGCAATCTGGATTAAGGGTTGTCTAAGGTCCTGTGGTGTGCAGGTAACTGCTTACTGTATAATCAATATATATATATATATGTAGTTATGTGATATAAGTGTAATGTAATCAGTTATAACTTTAAAAAACGTTAAGCTACTTGTATAAACAACCTTTTGAGCCAATCACCGACTGCCTAGATTTTCCGGCGAGAGGCTCGGCATGGTCGCACAGTTTGTTTTGGGGGTGCATACCAAACTTGGTGAAGGGTGTTTGAGCCAGTTGGACCCTTGCAAGATATTTGCAAGTCAGCAAACATGTGAGCGCACATTTGGGAGCACAAGTGTGAACCCACATGGGGACACATGTTAGAGCACAGTATGGGCCCGCCACATGTCAGCATAAGGACACAAAAGGATTTAATGCACACATGAAGAAACACAAATTGAGACATGAACATATGACGTACATAATATGATAGCACGCATAAACATGCCGCGGGCCCGGAAACCGCTCACTGATTTTGTCATTTTCGTGCTGGCGAAATGCTTTTGGGGGGGGGGGGGCAAGGTCTCTAAAATTTATAGAAAGGTCCTGTTTCGAGAAGGCAAGCTTCTGCACCGTAAAAATACATGAAAGTACGTACTGTAGGTCTTCTCCTACGTGCTCCCACTTCCATTGCATGCGCCCGACATACTGCAGCTTCGGATTCGTCATCGCTCCTCAGCTGCGCAAATTCCAACGACTATTGTGTTTGTAAAAGCACCTCCAAAACACATCTTTGTTGCTCATCCGACTGAAGCAAATCCGAAAAGTTCTTTCGACCGAAGCCTGGACGTATCAGATATATTGGTCCCATGATCCAATTTAAGTATACGGCTAACCGATGGCAACATCATACAACATCCATACATCGATAACATTTTTGTGAAACTGAAGATCATATATTTGATGAATTCGATGACAATGTTCCCCACCGAGATGCCAGGAAAAAACATCAAAAGCACAAATAGCTCAAAACGTGGGCCGGTAACGAAGCCGACTGCATAAACATGAGTCGCATGAGGAAGCATTTGGCCAACTTACAGGAGCACTCATACTAGTGTGAGCACACACTATGGGCACACATGCGATGAGCACACATATGCACATGGCATGCTGGAGCACACGAACAAGGGACACATACCGGATGACGTGACATTCGATCTAAAAGTTGCATTTTGCCCACCTCCACCAATCTGCACTTCGAAGTGAAACAAGTCGGATCTGCGCTCGGCAGTCAGCACAACCCCCAAAACCAGCAACCTAATTTATTGTAGATCAGGGCGCGCGCATCCTTCCCTGACCCCTGCTGTGTACACACAAGTTAAGAGAAAAACAAAGGTGAAATGGTCTCAAGTGAAAAGGTCCCAAATAGCGGACTGTGACCACTTGTGACACTTGTGGCTGTGCTAGGAGCCTGTGTGCTTGCAGGCTCGTTCAATCCGAGCCAAGCAGCAGTAAGATAAAGAAAGTGTGTGTGCAAAAAGAACGTGTTTCTCTCAATCAAGCCGGCCGTGTTTTTGTTTTTTAGAGATATTGTTGAAAGATATCTAGACCCTTCCAGGGTCGACAGTGCTCTTCAACCTTTCCAGGTCTTTTCCATTGGTCAAATCTTGCTCTAACACCTAGGCGTGGGGTCCGGCATACGTGGCACCAACTGTAGCTCACAACTGTGGGAAACAATGTCAAGGATGAGCGGAGGTGAATGTCGCATGTAGCGATGAAGGTTGCAAAGCTTTGACGGCTTGGGGTTGGAAAGCTTGGGGCGCAGGTTACAAGTTAAAAGATGTTCGACCAAGTCACCACGTGAGAGGCTCAGGTGCTGGTGCAACATATTGGACCTCGTGTTTGATTCTTCTGAGCATCTCCAGGGGAAGTGGAAGGTCTAAGCCTGGCAAAGCTTGAAGGATTGGCACAAGACCTGGAAAGAAGGCCTCGAGCTGCAAGCTGGAGATGCCAAAGCCTGATGAATGTGTATGCTTGCCTCAGGGATCACACCTACTGGTACATCTACATTTTAATATACATATATAGATAGATAGATAGATGGATGGATGGATGGATGGATAGATTGATATTATATATCTAACATATGTATAGATACGCAGGGTCAAAGGGTCCCTGACAGATTGGAAGGGTGGCGCGGCATCAGTCGCGTATTTAAGACCTTGAGTTTCTAAGGTGTGCTATATTACTATATAAGACCTCGCAAAGTCTTCACCGGCTGATTACCTACAAAATCAGAAATCACCTGACCAACCCTGTCAAGCATCTCAGGACAAAACACATGTTGACAGAATCAACCAAGGTGAACATCTTCAGGTGTTTTAACTAAAATATTTTCTGCTATCTCAAGGTGTGCTTGCACACCAGACGAAAAAGTTGATGGACGACCCTGAAATCTGCATCAAAGGTGGTCTGCAGAAAAGGTTTCAAGCGAAAGTTTGAGCACTGGGACATGCCCAAGTGTCCTGGCAAATGACCACAACAGATATCGACGCAAAGCTCAATCAACAAAATTTGCCCCCCCACTCCAAAAGGATTAGACTCAAGCTGCGTGCACAAGTTGTGAAGCGCCCCCCCCCTAAAAAGAATAGAATGAATTCTACGCTTTCAGGGACTCCATTTGGCCCACTCAGCCAGCTGCATGTTTGGGTCTGCCAGGAGACCTTCTCCCACTTCTGTCCAGTCTCGCCTGTCAGCCAACGAAGCATCAAACTTCGCATTCATTGTCGATTGCTGAGCCTCCCTCACGTCCAACTCAGCCACAAGCAAATGCCAACCAGAGGCCAGCTTGCAAAGAGAAGGCATGATGCACCATTCTACGCCGCTACGCCTATTGAATGGCCATACCAACGGAAGTACGCCGTTGGCAGTTGGGGAACAAACATTATAAACATTCATGCTCAATTTCTTTACCCAACTCTTGTGCGTCTCCGTTACCCAGCTCCCTTGGTCCTTTTCGTGTTGAAAGGTGTGGTAAAGAAATGTGCAAACAATGCAAAGAACAAGTTGTTTTTCATTGTTTTTCATCTTGCTTGCAATGCTGCACGGTGCTTGCTTGCGTCGAGCTTGCGAAGAACCTGGATGGGCGCTCCATGACACACACCTTCTCGCCACGCCATGACTCGCTCATAGCTGCACGGCACTTTTTTGTGGGGCAAAGTTAGAAAAGACGGCAGAACCTGGTAGAAACGGAAGAGCATGTACAGCCCCAAATCCCGAGTTTGTTTGCCTACTCCGTGTCAGAAAAGACGCTGGTGATGGTAGTGATTGAGAAGCACACCTACGTATAAATTATATTTGTTTGCTGTTTCACTGAGTTTGCTGGGCTCGTGTTTCACATTCTTTGTGGCCCAGCATATGCAATATAGCTTCTGGAGTTAGTTGGTGGCCTACCAGCCTTGCAGGGTGGTAGGTGCAGGCTGTGTCTACCATTGCAAGCAAAGTGCGCAAGGGGGGGTGGGTTGACCTATCAGAGTACTACCACAAAAAGGAAAAAACACATGTGCCAATGTCAATGCCCATGTGCCTTGCAAAAGCTAGGGCAGGCTTCACATGTGCACAACGAGAGAGAACTCTGCCAGCGCCCTAATAGTGGTTGAACATCCTGGCACCACGGTCGGGTTGGCTGGGGAAAGTGTCGTTTTTTGACATGACATGTTGTTTTTACTTTGTGGCTGCAACAGCCTGAACCACAATTGCATTGGACATGGCAAAGGGTTGCTTTTATATATTTGGTAGATTATTCCGACTGGGAAGTGGAGGCGGCCTGCAGGTATATACAAACAGGAAAGCTGAAAGGTGGCGTGCTGGCAGTGGTGCGAGCTGGAAAGGCTCTGTCCCGATTTTGTTCTTCAGCTTTGACAAAGACAGTCAGTCAGGTGGTTGGAATTTGGGAGTTGCTTGGATGCCGAACTTTTATGCCCCCCGAGATGCCCAGAACAGTTCACACAAGTGCAAACAAGGACGGTGCACTGCAGCCTGAATCCAGCTGCGCATCAAAAGCATTCGAGGTTTGGGGAGTACAACTCTGAGACAGTCTTCAAATTCTTCTCTATCTCCAAGGCTTGAGCTTGTAAATTGTCAGAAAAGGCAACAATTCCCAAGCGAGGTCTTCACTGCTATAGCTGGGCTTCAACTTTGCGAGGACAGACGGAGCGTCACATCCGCACGACATTTGTCTATGGTGCCGACCCGGCTTTGTTTCACAAATTGTATACTTTGGACCCAAGTAATGTGAGATACTTTGGGTCCAGAATAATTTGCGGCTGCCCAGCAGTCTGCACAGAGAGAGAGAGAGAGAATTTCTTCTAAGGAGAAGGGCGTTTCATTAGAGACTCCGGCGGGTGTCTCAGCTCAAAAGAGAACAGAGCGCCGAGTCAAGATTCTGAGATCAGCTCCCTGGTGCCTGAGTGGCCGGCCGATTTGCATGACGAGTCAGGCGAGTTGGATAGAATAAGCACGATAACAAGCATTGTGTGAAACTTCAGTAGCCACGATCAAAACGGAATGAATAGAGTCGGAATATGTCGGAATGGCATTTGATGAGGCCATTTGCAGAGTTTCTTTTGATGCACCGCCGCGCTGTCAAAGCGAGTGTTTTCACGAAGCTTCTGTGCGCTTGCCACGTACAACACATAGCTGCCATAGCTATCCGCCCATGAATTGCTTCGCAGCCGCGGCCAACCTTAGGGACTCGTAATGCGTCACATCACAACGTGTTTCGCGCTTCCACATTGCCGTAGGTAACTACTCTACGTCCACAATATATTTAAAAAAGCGTCCGACGACCGGCACTCCACCATGACTATTTGCTCGGAGACATCCCCACGATGTTGTGGCGGGGAGGCTGCGCAGCCTACTAGTAACTTCTTGCTCCTAGTAGCGCTGCCCTTTGTTACTAGTAGCTTCGTGTTACTAATAGCCATGGCCTCCAACCTACTTACTTGCGATGGCCTCCACCTAATAACTTCCTTGTTACTGCTTTTGTTCTATGTTTGAAAGATTTGCTCTATACCCGTCGAGAGCTAGAGACTCACCACGTGATGCTTGTGGCTGATGATGCATCACTGAGGGCTGAAGCTGCTCCAGCTTGGGCTTGGGGATACGCCGTACGCGCTCTCTCGAAAAAGCAAGGTAGACTTAGCAGTCCCGTAATAGGTGTCGCAAGAGGACCAAGTGCTTTGTCGTTGGTTGTGTCCATATTCCGTCAGAACGATTCAAAGTGGGAAAGGCATTTCTGAACCTCTTATATATATATAGATATTTAATGATATTTATATAATATATATATATATAGATGCCCAAGATTGTACCGTGTGGCAACTTCTGCAAGCACGTTGCAAATCCTTCACTGCTTGGCTTCATGCCCAAACTATATCAAGTGTGGCCATGGATGTGAACCATGTGGTCTCAAACCGTCATCGGAACCCCTCCAAGATTGGTCAACTTCACTCGTGCGATTCCATCAATGACTTCAAGCATGTCTGAATACACTCCCAGGCGATTGCTCATGAGCGGCACTTTGCTACGCAGGGTTTTGTGTGAGGTTTCTTCGACTCTTCCATGAGTTTTGGCTTGTTGATCACATGCTTTAAGTGTCATTGGAATTCAATGGAAACATGTCCTTTGTATGTTCGCCCCACGCTCTTCGGTCTATCCTCTTTTAAGTGTCTTTCACCCGCCACTGTTCAGCCCATGAAGAAAACGATAGCCATACCGATATGGAAAATTCTTTCAAGGCGAGGGCGCTTTTGGGGTACCTCAACCGGGCCCCAAGAAATGCACCCGACGCCGTTACGCTGCGTTTGAATATGGAGCAGTGTCAAGTCCAAAGGCTGCTTTCAAGCAACACAGCATTGCAGGATTGAGTAACTTCAATATCCTCTATGAAGGAAGTTGTGCAATCTGTAATCTCGCATGCTTTGGCGAAAGCTACGACGCAGGTCCCGAAAGGTTTGCGAAAGCTGCGCGAAAGCTACAATAAGAACTATTGTCGGGAAAGCTTTCGCGAATTTCAATCTTGACTTGTCAAGCACCACGCGCACAAATCCACGCTGCACGTGCCCGTTGAAGCCGAGTGGAGTTAGGTCAATCAATTCCAAATTCGGCTCGAAGATGTTGAAAGCCCGTGAGACCGTTAATTATGACCGTTATGAGTCCCAGGTACGCACGACGCCATGCAACCCAGCCCGTGGAACTGCGGTGCGAGTGGAAAGCCACCTGGTACAGGAACACGCAATAGAGCCGCCGCGTCCAGTGGGCATACCTCCAAGAATCATTTGCCACCCCTATGGAACCCAAAGAACCGCACTGTTCACCTGCTAAACACCCCAACACACACTCTGACATTGGTTTTTAGTTAACTCAATTTCCAGGAAAATGGTGATGGAACGGCACGGTGAAAGGTCCGATGAGTTGAAGATGTTTCAACAAAAGGTTTGCTCACAATGACATGCTGCAAAAACGCGCGGCTGCTGAAAAAGGCTGGAGGACGAAAGGTTTGGGGGAAGTATCGTGGAACCACCATGAATCAAACCGTGCGAGTTGGACAGCTTGTAAAAGTTCTCGCAAGTACGTCAGTTCCGCGTCCGGAACTGATATCCTCACCATGTATTGCCAGCTTCGTTGATGGAGAAGCAATACAGGTGTCTCCATCCCCTGCTGGAAATCATGAACAACGGGAGGAAAGTAACCCTTCGGAACAGGGCTGGACACACACAACACGCCGATGTCGGCGCAAGTGTAGCATGGTAGGTGGACTTTTTTCAAAAACCGTCTGCAGGCTGCAGGGTCATGTCCCTTTTGGACATAGAGGCGTATCAGCTCTTCAGCCGCTGCTGTTGCGTGTTGTTGTGGAAAAGTGTAGGTGTAGATGGCATGGAGTCTGGAAGCTAAGCCGGAAAGAGCCAAGCGCTGGCTACCGGCGCTGGTGTGATCCCTGATTTTCCAGGGTTGGGTGGGTTGAATGTAGGTGATGGTGCGTTGTGGAAGGTCAATGTTGAAGCCCAAAAGGTGAAAGTCGTCGGCCGGCTCAAGTTCGACTGGGTCGCCAAAGAAGTTGTGGTGGATAAGTGTTTGGATGGCTGGGTGGGATAGGAACTGCTCGTTGTGCACGATGAAGCGGTTGTCCACGTAACGGTAGTAGGTAAAGTGGAGAGCAGTGTGTTGAAGGAGGTTGTTGTGGAGTTGATGCCAGGAGTGCTCGATCAAAGTGATAGCGACGTTGCGTAGGGCAGGAGAGAGCTGGGAGCCAATCCCGGCCCCTCAGATTTGCTTGTAAGTGTTGTTGCATGCCCGGAAAATGCAAGTGTTGAGTGCAAAGGCGACAATGGTTGTTATGTCAGAAGTGTGGAGGGTCCGTTGTGTGGGGTGCTGTGTGTAATGTTTGCCAATGTGGGAGTGATGAAGGGGGTTGCCTGTGGCTTTGGTGTCAACTGTCAGGGTGTGCGTAGTGTTCTGGCGTTGCCAGTGTTGAATCATGGAATGGACGGCATCAATAAGCCGATGTTGCGGAACTGAGTTGAAGAAACCGACCAGGTCATCGTTGGTCGCGCGCAGGGTAATGTCGGCCGGTGTGTCTGTAAGGTAGCATTGGAAGTGGCGCCAGAGTTGGGGAATGGAGAGTTGGCCTGGGTGCTGGGGGTAGAGGTGTTGCAAGATGGTGTCAAGTGCTCGGCTGGAAATACGCAGAAGGTTGCCACTGAGGGATTGGAAATACGATATGATGGTGCGTCCCTTCTGCCACTGAGGTGGACGATGCCATAGGGGATTGTGAGATCCTTAAGGAATCCCCATTTGTATTTGGATCGTAGGGTAGCTGGAATAGTGGCGGCGAGATGGTCGTGGATATTGGAGGAGTTCAAATGTGGAAGTGGTTCGAAAAGTTCAGGAGAGTGCCAAGTGTTCAGGGCGCCGGCGAAGTATTGGCGTGGGCAGAAAATGCGGAGCTGGTGGAGAACAACCTTATCGCCAAGAAATTCTTGAAGTTGACGGATAAGACGAGCTGTGAAGCGTGGTTGTTGTTTGAGATGGGTGGTGTGGAGTCGCCATTGATGCTGAAGAAAAGGTTCCAGGCGTTGAACAAGGGAGGTTGGGAGGCCCTGAACTCGTAGCCATTTGGAAAAGGCTGTTTGGAAGGTGAGGAAGTACCTGGCTTTGCTGGGGTAGAAGGTGCTGTTCATGTTGGCGGCAAGGAAAATGCGTAGGTGTGGTGGTAGCTGCAATTGGTCAAGTGTGAGAATGCAGTGGTCATTGACCGTGGATGTGGTTGGATCAAGAAGCAGAGTGCGGAGGTGGGCACAAGCACACGGCAGGTCGTTGGAATGTGGCGGAGTGTGTAGGGTTTCTTCCCAGGTGCGGTGGTTGTGGAGCTGCGCTCGGAGTGTCTTGCGCGCAGCTTCTCGCAGGCGATGTGTGGGGAGGTGTAGTGGGATGGCCAAATGTTTGTGTTGCTGGATGGTGGTCTGCAACCACTGCTGGCAGTGCTTTGTGAAATCTGGGTGAGCCAAGAAGGGCACGGTGAGAGGAATGTTGGGTTTGGGAGGGGTCAAATTCCGGTAATGGAGTGCTTTGTTGATAATGTGCAGTGCTCGGGTGCGACTTGGCTCTTCAAGATTTGCGGCATTACGTCGGATGGCATAGACTTCGAGGTCTGTGTGGCGTCCACTGCGGAGCTGCTTGGCTGCTTCGAAGGAGGCAAGCGTGTGTTTGGTGAGATTGCGAAGGAGGGTGAGGGCATGGTGCTTGGTAGAAGTAAAGAGGTATGGTTCACGAAGAGTCTGTTGTCGTCTGCGAAGCTTGCGAAAGAGGCGCCTGTGGGTGGCGAGGCTGGAGTAGAAATGCGCTCGATGTTTGGTGAACTGCCAGCCTTCTGCTTTGAGCTTGAGATGGTGGGAGATGAAAGGCCAGTTTAGAGGTGGCATCCAATTGGAAATGTGATGATGTTCTTGGATCCAGGCTTGATCGTAGTTGTCATGGGAGGAGATTTGGATTGGAGTGAAGTGATGCATATTGTTATGAGAATGCCAGTAGCGTAAGGAAAGTTCAGCGGAAACTGGTATGTTGTTCTGTAGTTGTTTTAGTTTGGCTCGACGGTTGTGTTCCCTGTGGGGGACGCCGATGCTGGTGGAGCCGACATAGAAGTGGCCATGCTGATGGTAACAGCGCTGAGGTGGGAGGGTGTTGAAATAGAGCTTGATGTAAACCGAGTTGGGGGAGAGAAAGTGGTGATAATGGTATGTGTGGGGAAGCACATGGAGGTGTTGCAGTCGTTGGCACCATTGTTGGGAGCGTTGTGTGGACGATGGGTAGCAAAAAAGGAGAGTGATGTGGATGAGGCCAACTGCAAAGATGGCTTCGGCGCGTTCGATGTATTGGCTGTAGTGGATGAGAGTGTAGAGGGCTTGGTGTAATCGGTGGAGGTGTTGCGAGTGTGTGGAAAGCGGCTGAAATTGGCTGGACAGGGAGAGTCAGCAGGCCACAGCTGCTCCCACGCTGACGATTTGCTGTAGGCTCTTGATTGTAAGTTTGTTCACTCGATTGAGTGGTAAGTCATAGCGAGTGGCCGCTTCTTTGAGTTGGTCGGTCGTGATCTTGTTTGTTTGGAGGATGCGGAGTACTTCGTTGGCTGATTCCTGGACAGTGGAATCGAAACTGCGCATCCATTGCTGGATGGCTGGTGTGGTCCATGCTTCGGGGATATCATCCTTTAAAGAAGGATGGGGGGGTTGCAGGACGTCGGCCAGGACTGGGGGCTTGTGGGGTTCGGGATCCGCCGGGGCGGCTGGCGCGCTGGGGGGAGGGGCGGTGGCAGAAGAACGACCAGCTTCCTTGCGTGGTGTAAGTTCAATCCCATGGGCCTGGAGTTTCTCGCGCGCTCTGGCTAGGTCATCGGAGGTGGCCTTGAGAGCACGAAGGGCGGAACCTTCGTGGGTTTGGAGTTGCTTGGTGAGAAGGGCGATCAAAGGGGCGTGGAAGGCCCGTGCTTGGGTTGTCTTGTTGGGGGGCGGTTGTGCCTTTGGAGGGCTTCCGCGATCGCATCCAAGTCGAAGCGCCTGTTTCGAATTTCCTGTAAGAGGTGAGTGGTAAAGACTGATTCGGCAATGCTCCTTGTCGGAATGAGGCCACAAAATTTTCCGTGGCTCAGGGTCCGGGCTGTGTAATCAGCCGTACCACGATAGGCAAGGAGCCAGGGGAAGACCTCGAAAGCGGGCAAGCCCGCAAGGCCGACTCGGCGGGACCATTGTGTTGGCTGGATGGTCCTGTGGAGCTGGTGGCCGTGTAGTGAGTGGGAGTCCGAATGGCACTCTGTGGAACGCCAGGAGTCCTGAATAGTGGGTTGGGGGAAGGGAACAGTGGCTGGTGGCGCTGGCGGTGTTGGATGGTGGGACTGTGTTTGAAAGATTTGTTGGTTGGAGTGGTAGGAGCTGCTGTTGGTAGTGGCGGCGGTGGTGGAGGAGGGAAAGGCTGACTGGCTGATGGTGATGGAGTGTGTGCCTGTTGTGAGGGGCTAGGTGATGGAGTGTAAGGGTGGTGTTGATGAGCCTGTTGAGCGCGGACCGCATGGGTCATGGGGCCATAAGTGCCCGTGGGGCTGTACTGCTGTGTCGGTTGGTTGGAGGTTTGTTGTTGTTGCTGTTGTTGAAGGAGGTAATGCTGCCAGTAGAATTGTTGCCACTGCGCATCCATGTCGACTGGGATTGATGCGGAAATGCGAGAGTGCGAGCGGTTAGTTCGAGCAAGATAGCTGTGAGGCGAAGTTGAACGCCATGAAAACCATGAAAGTAAATGCATCGGGGGAGGTATCCGAGGGATGACTGAAAGTGCATGACTGGACACTATCAAAACCCCAACGAAAATGAACCGAGCATGAAAGCAAGAAGTCAGTCGTGGAGGACAAAACGAAGCCCGAAAGGACATCTCTCTTGCTTTTTTCGTGGTGCGATGTGAGACAGCGGACGGTCGCAGCTTGGTAGTATGTCCACCGCATCGTTGAAAGTAAGGTAAGCTTGATGGAACACGCCAAAGTGGACAAAAGAACCGTGGAATGAAAAAGCAGGTGGACATGGGTCTGTAATCTGCTACAAACATGAAAAGACACAAAAGGCGGCTTCAGGCTTCTCAGTGGTAGGAAAGGGCCTCCTATGGCTGTCCTGATCTGTCCCAGCCTCTTCCGTAGTTGTTCCATGGATCCTCGTCAGGCCAGTACGGTTGAAGATGGTGTGGAAGCGGCTTGCCCGAAGCATAATATAGAACTCGTGGTTGTTGTGATTGTGGTGTTGGTGGTGGAGTGCACTGTTGGTGTGGCGGTGGTTGCGCAGGGTCGCTGAGAAAAGCAGCTGGCTGGTGGGGTGGCTGTGGTTGAGGTGACGGGTGGTAATGCGAGGTTTGATATGGCGCAGGCCAGGGGCTGTGGTAGGGTATGGTGCCTGTACCGGGGTCGGTGCGGTGGGCTGCCAGTAGGGTGCCGAGTTGGCCGGAGCCATGTAGTCTGGTAGAGGCGGTGGTGGTCGCTTGGGCTGGACAAAAGCGGTTGGTTGCTGGTGAAAGGATTGGACCGGTGGGGAGGTTGTGGTGGAACGTGGGTGTGGCACTGGGGATCCATGGCGTGGATCCGTTGGGCGCTCTTGTGCGAAGCGGGTCCTGTGAGGAGTGCCAGACCTCGGAGGAGTCTTGGAGCGTGTGCGCTGTGGGGTACCACACACTGGTGCGGTAAAGTCAGGTGGTAGTGCTGGCGCAGGTGGGCGGTCAACCGCAGGGGTTGGAATTAAATCAGCATGCAGCCAGTGGTCGGTTGGGCGCTCAGGGTTGGGCTGCTTGTTGACTGCCGATGTGATGCTGGTGTGGTGGCTGTGTGGCACTGGGAGTGAAAGCTGGTGGTGGCGCTGGATATGGTGGTTGTGGGTCTGTCGGCGGATGTGGCGAGAAGCGGTGGTTGGAAGGTGGTGGTGTACTAAATGCTGAAGTGGAAGATGTGCTGGGTGCGTTCAGGTGTTGGAGGATGTGGTGGGAAAAGTTGCTGTGCATACGAAACGTGTGTCTCGGCCCCCGGTGATGCGGGGGCAGGCCACGCGAAAACGCGAAAACCGCGAAAACGCGAAAACGGCGGAAACAAAGTGCTTGGATTTGACACAGCTCACGGTTTTCTAGAACACCGCATCGGCGCGAAAACGGCGAAAACGCGAAAACGGCGAAAACGGGAAAACGGCGAGTAGTTGGGGAAGAGTGCCAAGTATTTGCAAAAGAGCAGAATAGGACTTTGTTCCTTTGATAATAAGCCTCAGTAGCACGCAAAAAGGAGAGTGTTGAAAACGTTAAACTGAGAACTAGACGACGGTTGGCCCGAGAGCGAGACATGTAATTGTCCAGCGCTGTCGAAAAGATGTATAGAAAGAGAGAAAGAGAGGGTGGATGTGAAGGAGTGATAGTGTGGATGCGCAGGTGCAATATAGATTCTGTAGATGTATGGAGGTGGGGGTAGATCTGTGGATGTGAGCGTGCAAAGATGTAAATGCACAGAGAC
>CAXAMN010028928.1:86508-108394 GCA_963970005.1 Durusdinium trenchii | reverse complement strand
AATCTGTAGAGCTGGAAGCTGAGAACTGGCGACTTTGTAGTACAACTTTAGTACGCGGAGTATCTGGCGAGCTGGGCGATGAGAACTGGCGACTTTGTAATACAACTTTAGTACGCGGAGTATCTGTGGAGCTGGAAGCTGAGAACTGGCGACTGCGTAGTACAACTTTAGTACGCGGAGTATCTGTGGAGCTGGATGGTGAGAACTGGCGACTTTCTAGTATTCTAGTACAACTTTAGTACGCGGAGCAATCTGTAGAGCTGGAAGCTGACAACTGGCGACTTTGTAGTACAACTTTAGTACGCGGAGCAATCTGTGCAGCTAGAAGCTGAGAACTGGCGACTGTGTAGTAGAACTGCAGTACGCGGAGCATCTGGGGAGCTGGAAGATGAGAACTGACTGGCGACTTTCTAGTACAACTTTAGCACGCGGAACAACCTGTGGAGCTGGAAGCTGAGAACTGGCGACTTTGTAGTACAACTGTAGTACGCGGAGCAACCTGTGCAGCTAGAAGCTGAGAACTGGCGACTTTGTAGTACAACTTTAGTACGCGGAGTATCTGGGGAGCTGGAGGCTGAGAACTGGCGACAATGTAGTACAACTTTAGTACGCGGAGGAGTCATCTCTTGCGACTGAGTCATCTCTCGCTGCTGAGTCATCTCTCGCGACTGAGTCATCTCTCCCTGCTGAGTCATCTCTCACTGCTGAGTCATCTCCCACGACTGAGTCATCTCTCGCTGCTGAGTCATCTCTCGCTGCTGAGTCATCTCTCACTGCTGAGTTATCTCTGGCTGCTGCTCGCTCCTGAGTCATCTCTCCCTGCTGAGTCATCTCTCACTGCTGAGTCATCTCTCGCTGCTGAGTCATTTCCCGCTGCTGAGTCATCTCTCGCGACTGAGTCATCTGTCGCTGCTGACGCGACTGAGTCGTCTCTCGCTGCTGAGTCATCTGTGGTTGCTGAGTCATCTCTCATTGCTGACTCATCTCTCGCTGCCCACTCATCATACGCCACTCATCATACACCACTCAACATACACCACTCATCATACACCACTCGTCATACACCCATACAAGACTCATCATACATCACTCATCATACACCACGAATCATAACCCAACACTGGTTACAGTTGATTGCTTTGTCAACAGGTAAGTTTGTACTGAAGGTTGAAGTCCGGAGCGCGTGCGTTTGACTGGGGGACGCGCGTGTTTGAGAGAACCAGAACACTCCTATAGGTCAATTTGTTCTTATAGGAAACTTCCGCCGCCGGCTTGCCCGGGAACTACTTGTATACTATCTATATTTATTGCAACACCGGGCTAATTGGCTCAAGCCTGATGTGTCGAGTCCTGAAAAGGGGATGAGCCTTTGGCTCCCGCTGACACTGCTCCCGCAGTGGTAGCGGAGCCAGTTCATGGCAATGGAACCGCTGACACCACCACCGGGGTTTTCTCCTGGGGCTCCTGCCTGGGCTGGAGCCGCTCAACGACCTGAAGCTCCTGCTCAAGGTGGACTTCTCGTGACACGACAACCTCCTATATCCAGCCCAAAACGAACAGAAGCACCTCCGGCACCTTTAAGACTTTACAAAGGGCCCCTGTTCTTGGGCGCGGGCTGTAGGTGTAGAAGTTCGAAGAGCTTGAGCCTGGATCGCTTCCAATACGACAACGAAACCCATCCTCGTCCTTCTCGATCTTATTGCCCTGTTCTTCCTTCAAGGCGTCTGGGGCAATCGTTGGTTTAAGCTTTGCGCCATCATTTATGGTGGCCTTTCAGGAATTCCACAGAAAGGTGAACAACAACCACCTCCTCAAAAATCAGGCCATATGTCTTCACTTGCAAGCCTATCAAAGACTTTGCGCTAGAAGATGCCAATCTGCCGGCATCATCTTGGAGACGACTGATAGAAAAGGAGTCCAACCGCGCGTGATGTTAGGCTTCAGCGAGCCCGGCCTCCTGAGTCTGGAAACCAGCGTCTTCAAGCTCATCGAGAATCATTAAGTTTCACTGTTCCGTTGATTGCGCCCATGGTCTGGGCCTCAGGATAAGCTGACTTCACACAGGCCTTCCTCTGGTGACTCCATCAACCGGGTCAGCTCATTAAGCTGAAACAGATTGTTACGGTCTTACGGGCGGACCTGGTTCCAACACATCGTTTCTGGTTCCAACACATCGTTCAGTCAGTACCTCACCAAAGGCTTTGAGGCTTGATATCGGCAATCACTTGTTGATCCGTGTCTCTTATTCTGGACCGCGAGGGCGCTAATGTTATCCAAGGGTGACACGAACACTGAGTCCATCGAGGGCATCATTGATCTTCTCCACTCCACGGAGGATCTGATCGACATCTCCAACGTTCGTGGGAAAAGATTTCACTCCAATCTCCAACGGTTCCATCTCACTCCAATCTCCAACGGTTCCATCACCATTGAGCAGGAGTTGCGGGGCCAAGAGATTCTATATAGACGAAGGAGCGCAAGAGACGCAGATATTCACTTGGACACCTGTTACAGTGGAAATTCATCCGATGCTGCGTGGGAAACGCCTGCGGGTTTGGACAACACCTCTACCCAGTGACTGGCGGGAAGAAACAGAAACTGTGGGGTCAGACACCTGTACACGATCTATTGGCAGATCGCAGCTCCCAGACCACGACCTAAAATGCCCCCACATTCACTAAACCACGGCATGAGGCGTCCTAACACTGACTTCATCGCCATGGACCGGAAAAACATTTTCCGAAAACAAGAACAGGGCTCAAGCCTGGACCATAAAGAGATTCTACAGGCAAGGAGGCAGGATCACCTTCTTCTACTACGCTTCAACGCTCAGCCCAAACCCAGGCACTGGTTCAAGGACGAGGACTAGTGCATTGGCACAGGGCGCTCGAAGGGTTTGTCACCCCGCTCGACAATGGCAAGAGTGTGGTTGCCCGGCTGCCACCCAGCCTCGCAACGCGAGGATAAGAGAACTTCCATTGACATCTCCCTGATCAAGCAGGATTCACTGGTCATCGACGTTTGCAGACTCGCTGACCAAACCTGGAAGAAGCGGCCGCGCTACGACGAAAGCTGGTCGAGTGAGGAGAGCGCGAGGTGTTTCTTAGTTTGGCATGCGCCTTTTGACCGGTGCAACGCTGAGGCTCTTCATTTCTAGGTCAAAAGGGCCGCCAACCAGGCCAATCCAGGTTGGCTCAAGCCTGACGCGCCGAGTCCTGAAAAGGGATGATGAGCCTTTGGCTCCCGCTGCCACTGCGTCCGCAATTATTGGATCGTTTTGGGACAAAGCCATTAACCCTGTGATTCTGACGCTGCTAAGCATTTGACCGCTTCAGATGGCTTGCGCTGTTCGCGATCGCTTTGGGAGCAGAATTGTTGGAACACCTGGCCCTGCCAAATCGCTTTGGCGGGACTCCCCATGGACCTGGCTAAGCTAAGCGCTTGGCGTTCACCCTTCTCCAGCATTGATGACGCTGACGGTTACACATGCTGTTGTTCCAGCCTGCTCTTCAGGCCAGTTCAACTGCCAGGAAGAAACAAAGAAAGACCCGACCAGACCAGACCAGACCAGACAGAAAGAAAGAAAGAAAGAACAAAAACAAAACCAAAACCAAAGCGCGCACATGTCTGCATAGATCAATTCAGCAGTGGCTCCGCCAGCCTCCATTTGCATTGGATGCCCCGACCACACGTGGCCGGCGGGGCCCTCAGACAGCAGAGCACCAGGCTTGCAAAAGTCACGTGCAACTTGGCAGTTCAGGCTCTTTCCGGTGCGTGGTGACCGACTACCGAGGAGCTTGCTTTGACCGTGTGAGTGAGTTGCACGTTTTTCTTGGGGGGGCGCGTCGGTAGGAACAAAGCACATCGACCTTTCAACAGCTTTCCGGGTCAGAAGTTCTCACTTGGTGGGCAACGACCTCGGAAGCGTCGAAAGTAGACAGTTTGTTCACGCGTTTTCCCTGGTGTGCGTTTGTGTGGCATGACGAATGATGATGAATGTCACACTGCTACGTACTGACAGGCTTCGCCCACCGGCGACGCCCTTGGGGGGACTGCACATATCCGGAGGGTGCTTGCGCAGCAAAATGCGACGATGAGCACAGCCTTTTATGCCTGCACAATCCCACACAGGTGTGCGCGCACCAGGGTCTGATGGAAAAGCCAGGCAACCTCAGCTTCAGAGACACGCGCGCACATGCACCCGCGCGCGCACCAACGCACACGAACGCACACGCACGCCCGCACGCCCCTGCGCGCGCGCGCGCGCATGCACGCAAGCGCGCACGGCTTTTTCAATTATCATGGCTTTGTAGTGGAAAACGCTGAAAACATTGTTTGTTGAATATTTTTGAGCATTTTCAAGCCTCAAGCATTACAATGTCCTGATATTGGAACAAGCCATATGAGCCCAGGCGGTGCTAGAAATGTCGGCCGCAAACCGACATTGTGAACATCACCGGGACGTATGTATGTTAAGGTGTATTTTTTCATTTCGACTTTTTTTTTGAAATCGACTTTTTTTTCTATTTAAATTTTGTGAGAACACAAAAACTTAACCTCCCAGGTCCCTGACCCGCCCCCGCGCTAAGCCACTTTTTTCCTCCACCTGCCGTGGGCCTCGGTCTGGCTGTCATGTGGCGCCTCCAATCCGAGGTAGCCCTGACTGGTGCCTCATGGTATTCTGAGGTGGCCACTTAAGAAGGTAGGTGTCTGGACTCATGTGCTGGATCCAGATCGCCGCTCTCCTTTGCAAAACCAGTTGCAGGCTTCGTTCCACATTGCGATGTGGCGTCCACACTTTCGAACTTCTTCAGGGAGGTTTGCCACCCGAGCCCACGATCCTCTGAGATCACTGAGTCTGCGATCTCTCGGGCTCGAGTGTGCCTGGCTGATGTGTGACTTAGGCGTTGAAAGTGAACCACCGAGTCACGATCCAGGCACTTGGCCTTCCAGACTGCATAAATGTCTACGCCATGCTGCAAAGATGATAGTATAGCACTTCAAAAGCCTGTTTTCAAGCTGCCCAGCGGCCTTTCCCCAGCGCTTCCAATTTGCCATCGCGGTTGGCTATGCAAGTAGCGATAAGCTCTCTGAAAGGTGTCAGCTCAGCAGGCTGCCATCCCTTTTTTCAATTCTGAGATGGCGCCTTGTAATTCCAGCTCCAGGTTGTTGTCTCCATCCACGAAGTCTTGTAGGATTTTGTCTTTCGCTCCCCCGGGCAAAGCGTGCTGGTCTTGGATTTCCTGCAAACATGAAATCAAGAGCTGACTCATTTGCGTTGCCTCGGTCATTGCAGCCGTGTCCAATTTGGAGCGAATTGCACTGGGTTTGCGCGCGTGTGAACAATGCACGTAGCGGACCAGCAATTCGTAGCCTTCGGATGTTGCCGCTAGCCTTTTCTGCCATGCTCGGTCGCTGTTTGCACGCGGCTGAAAGCCAGGCATGGGCTTCTTGTTGCTAAAAGCGGTCTCATTGAATGCGCAGCCATCAAATCCAAATTCGGATACGTGCTGTAGCAACAAGGATAGGCACTGCTCGGGTAAATCCAAGAGTGCCACCAGGCCCATCCTTTTGGCCCCCTGGATGGCCGAGTCCTTCGTGGCACTTTCGTTGTATTTTTTGATGATTTCGGCTGGCTGCAGTCCTTGCAATTTAAGGGTATATGCAGCTTGCCCGCCCATGTGATGACGTCATGGGCCTTACGGATTACTCCGCGAGCGGACAACCGTGCGTTCTCCATGGCGATGGTTGCTGAATCACTTGCGGCAGTGCCAAGTCGGCAATACACTGCTAGCAAGGATTGGTGCAAGCTTGGATTCAAAAGCTGCACATCGACTTTCAACTCATTCAAAATAACGTGCGCCAGCATCAGCATGCTGGTAGCACGAGCAGCCCCTTTCAGCTAGTGGGTCCAAAACAACGCCCCCGCCTCAAGCTCCTTAGAGTATTTGAACTCCGAGGGCAGGTCAAAGGGCTGCTGATACAGAAGCAAAGGCTCCTGTGCAGTCAGACAAGTGTTCGTTAAATACTCGTCTGCCAGGGCCGCTGCCGTGACTCTAAAAGTCATAGGCTTGGAGCTGCAGCACTCCACAAAGCCCAGTTGCCACAAAGACACCCGAAACGTCTCACTCGGGTCGTGGCCCCGAGGCAACTCAAGGCTCTCCAGGTAGGACAAATCGGTCCGCCTGGGAAAGGCCACCTGAAGCTGCTCAGCGAAATCTTTCCATTTCAAGTTTCCTGGGCTGCCCAGTTCGCGCATATTGCACTGGACCTCCACAAGCCTCGAGGTGGAAGTTCATGGCTGTCCAAGCGACTTCCTTGAAGTTAGCTTCAGTGATTGCCATTGATGCTGCAGGTGGGTGAGGGGCCTGATGTCCGGAGGATAGTAGATGGTTTCATGGCCACGTCCTCTGGAGCCTCGGGCTCTGATTTCTTGTTATTCTCTGGGTCCTCTTTCATCTCTTCCTTCACATCCATGGCGTCTGGGCGACCAACCCTGCCGGGGAATGTGCCTAGCCTAACTTGTTACTATTGGACTTTTTCTGTTGGCTTGCCTGACACCATGCCATGCTTCTTGACTACCCGGTCTCCTTACCGAGCCCAAGTTTTGGGAAAGCCACCAGAATTCTAACTCAACGTTAAAAACCCATTTTGCGACTAACTGGGGGGGTCGAAAAGTGACCCCCCCCAGATCGTCGCGTTTCAAACGAAACGTGACTAACTCCCAGCCCAAACCCTGGATCGTGACTAACTGGGGGGGTCGAAAAATGAAACCTTAGATCGTCGCGTTTGTATAACCTAGATCAAGAGATCGTCGCGTTTCAAACGAAACGTGACTAACTGGGGGGGGTCGAAAAGTGACCCCCCTAGATCGTCGCGAAATGGACTCAAATCATGGTTTCTGAGGGTCTGATGGTGACTTGTTTGATAGTCTGGCGCTGGCGCGGTTCGATGCCATGGTCTCTTTTTCCGCCCGTGAGTGCCAAGTCATGTCCATATTCAATATGTTCCCAATCATACTACTCAGCCGCCACCCATCACTATGCGCAAGTGGGCTTGATTCAAATGGCCGCTTGCAACCATCCTCAGCTTGATGAGCTTATCCTGGAGTCAGGGCGGCAGTCCCAGACTGCTGGGCCCACTCCAACCGCACAGCGTCTGCCAGGTGGTCCACCAATTCCGGGGAATACACTTGGCACCATGAAGAGAGTTGAAGACCCGATTCGGAGCCTTGGATCACTGCGTGCTCCTCGGTGCAATTGCACTGGAGGGGAGAAAAGATGTTGTGGATCTCCCGGCTGTTGGTCATCAGAACCGTCCTTTTTTGATAGGTTTCAAGCCGGAAGGAGTCCTCAGACCAGTTCGACACTGGTCAAAAGAAATCAGGAACACATTGGGTTTGTTTGCAAGTTCGGCTATTGATGCTCTGCGCCAACTGGATGCGCCCGGTGGATGTTGATGACAGAAGAAACGGTTGCCTCTCAGCTGCCGATCGGCAATATGCATGGCAAAATCCAGCATGCAGTTGGCATCTGCAAACCTCTGTTTGCGAATCTGCGGCTGCATTTTTTCAAATTTAGGTTTTGCATTTTGCTGAACATAGTGCATGGCGGAGATAGCATGACGAAAAAAGGTGCATGCGTCTCATACAATCTCAGTGCTCTGGCGCGATCTTCAAACTTCAAGAAATCGTAGCCAGTCATCAAATCAAAACTGTACCGCGCGAAGAAGCCAGTTCTTCGTAGCGGCAGTGCCACCCGTGGAGGTGAATAAAACTCCATGAAGTGGTGGGGAAGGCACTGAATCTGGTTGGCGCCTTCTTCTTCAATTTTGTCGATGACCAAGTCACACAAACTTGAACTGGCTTGCAAGGCGCCTTCCCAAGGAGCAGGCCCTGGATCCGATACGGATATTTGCAGCTGCCTAGCGGATGAGTCGGCTTTGATATGAAATGATTCAGTGTCCCAAAACTTGCGCTTTTGAATATACTTGAAGGTCTTGTAAAATAGATTTATCACCCAAACCGGTTCCCACAAAATGATATATCATCCACATCACTGCATCATTATGTGCCCGGAACCAGGCGTTGGTGGTCGCGGAGGTGAGCTTTTTGGCGCCTCCATCATCTCAATATCGGAGCCATCCTCGTCTGAGCTGCCAATTATGGTTATGTCCTCCACAATGCTCCCAATGAGCTGTTCAAGGTCTTCTTAGACCCTAGTGTGGCTTGTTCGAATTTGCGCCATCATGGTGCCATGATGATGCATGTCTCCGATTTCAATCATATGATTATGTGAATGTCATGACAAGTCAAACAATAATTGCTCTGAAACTAAAGTACTTTTATGATGAACAACCATTCGTCGCATGAAACATTGAAACTGAATAGGGGTTGCAATCCGTTTTCAGCTGCCTTGTGATCTGAGAAGGAAAAGTGAAATCTATGGCTTGAAAATCCATTCGGTCCTCTCCTCGTTGAGGACAAGCCCTGCCAGAGTCCGACACCGCGCGCAACCGCCTTAAACCTGCATTTGTGGCCGCCCAATTGGACTCCAGGAGGCTTGGGAAGAAACATGAAACATTGAAACATTGAAACTGAATCGTTGTGATTCGACTTGCTTGGCTCTGGCCCTGGGCCTGACCATGGCGGAGCCTCAGTCCCTGGCGCATCTTGGCTAGACCCCGCTTGGTTATTTTCCTGGCTAGGATAATCGCTTGAATCCGGCCAGGGACACGAGTCCGCCCAGGATTGGGTAGGACCATCAGTCAACCAGGGATCCGCCCAAGTTTGGGTAGGATTCTGGTCTTGCTCTGACTCTTCTGGCACCGAGCCAAATTTGGGCACCCAGATATATCTTGGTCGCAAGGTTGACCTGGAGGACCCCCGTTGCTTTGGGGCCATCTCTGGCCAACTTGCGCTCCAGCTGGGTAGCTTTTGCTTGAGCCAGAAGGACCAAGACCCAGAGTTGATTATCATACTTTGACACATGTACACTGTGGCAACATGGTTTATTATCTCCAAAAAAAGTTGGTTTCTAAAAAAAAAGTTGAAATGAAATTATTTTGTCTTTGTTCTTCAAAAATCGGCCAAAACATAGGGAAAATGATTTTTAAAGAATGCTACTGCTACTGCAAAGCTTTATCTCTAGAGAAGAAAGTATGCTAAGAGGAGAGGAAGTTTTGAGGTAGCACTTGTGTCGAGTACTGCAGCTCTGCGCACAATAAATCGTGGAAAGGGTGCCAGATGGCAGTTTCGACGCCCATTGCAGAAGTCAGCGGGGAACACGTGTCGCCACAGCGCGCAAAAGTTCGCGGCGCCTTTTTGCGCGCACCTGCGTTCAGCCACCTGCGTTGCTGCATCCTCAGACAAGCTTGTCGGGACTGATGATGGCAAGGACTGCCGCAAACAGCCGCCCAAGTTGCAACCTTCGGTATCCCAAGAGGCGCACCGCCTAGGCGCAGCCTAGGCCTACAGGCATGCCTAGGCCAGGTCGGCGGATTGTTGTTTTTCTTCGTTACTGGAAGCGCGCTTTCTCGACAGCGAGCGTCCCAAGTGCAGGGTGGTGGCACAGAATTTGGCACTCCCGGTGTACATGTGTTTTTTCGCGTTTACTTTATCCATCGGGAGACCCAAGCGGAGCCTTTGCCTGGCATTGGTGCGCAGAGGACTCAACTTGTTAAGGGTTCATGCGCATCATACTGCTATGACAAAGCCGCGCCTATCAGCAATTGACTGCGTGGAAAGTTTGTTAGCCATAATTGGTTTCGCTGGTCAGTTCGCTCAGCAGAACTTGTTTGCGGTCCGACCCAACCCTTTTGGGTGGGTTTTGTTTGGCACCTCTCTTCATGTGGCAAGCCTGCTCCCTGCCTAATGACCAACACCGGAGTGGGAACCGTGCCCCGCCCCAGCAGCACCCCTCAAGCCAATGTGACTGTCCTGAGTTGTTTGTTCATATTTCGAGGCCGGGCAACTCAGCTGGACTCTGTCTTTCGGCCATAGCGAAGCAACAATCCTTCTTGAACCTGCCCCCTAGTTGTGGTACCAATGACCGTTGTACAATTCCCTGCCGAATAAACTCTGTAGAATCTGAGAGCTTGAACTCAAAATGACCCTCAGACTCAGAGTTTATAGACTATTTTCTTATAGACTGAAATATCAACCTACCCGAAAAAAACACAACAAATTTCAACATGGTGTCCAAAAAGTCCATTTGTTCTCGCAAAAAGGGCGTCGGCATTTCATTCTATAGACAGGGCACGCCATGTCACCAGATTTTATAGAGGTCCTAACAGTTGATAAATCACCCCTCTAGAGAATCATTATTTACACATGGGCCAACATCTGTATCCAAACATGTCCCTGTAGAATCAAAACCAACCTGTTGGGCCGCCTATGTCCTGTATCGGTTTGAAAAGTTCTAAATTTTTAATCACTTTTAATGTCAATGTCAACCCTGCATTGTCCAAAAGTTTCTGTATAACATCAAAACCAACGTGTTAGGCAACTTTTGTGACATTTTTCGAACTTCAATTTAAATAATTTCAACCCTGCATTGTCCAAACATGCCTCTACAAAATCAAAACCAACTTCTTGGGCCACTTTGGTCCGGTGCTTTTCTAAACAATCAACCTTCATATTTCCCCGCACTTCTCTATAGAATCAATACCAACCTTGGCTATGTATCATTGATTGTCCAATTTTTTGCCATCAATTTTTCATGATGATGAACACCCATGCCCTAAGGCACCTCATTCTATAGAGAACAGGAGGTTGATATGTGATTCTATTTTGTAGGGCAAGCTGCCCTTGCAGGCTGGTTTTTCGTTCTATCACTATAAAATCACGTCCCAAGGTACACCAGTAATTACACAGGGGATGTTGTACACGCATGTGCGTCATCAGGACCATTCGAATGCCTCAAGAGGCTGGAAGCAGTGCTGCAAGCATACCACTCTCCCAGCAAATCTTGTGTCCTTGCACAATAGTTTGCGCAATGTATTGTCTCCTGCCCGCTGTGGCCACATTTTGAAGATGTCCCAACATCACAGCACCATGGATACCCGTTTGGAGAAACAGTTTTGCTTTTTAAGCATGTTTCAGGTCTGGCAGGCTTGGGTGAACATGGATTCATTTCTGCCATAGGTTTGAACTAACGAATATTTTGGCTCAAGTGCCTTGGCCAAAATAGCGTTTGTTCTCTCTTTTTGAGGGCGGAACCCTTGGAGAGACATTTCTTTTTTTGTGCAGGGAGGGACCCTGTTTTCCCATGAGCGATTTGGGTACCAGTCTTGCTGCACACACCAGGTACCAGGTGATCCATGCTGCTGCGTGGATGGAGTTTAGCGCTCACCTGCAGGAGCTGGTGGCCGAGGGGCGCGAGCGGGATGCATTGCGCCTCTGGGCCTCCGTGGTGGAAATCGTGCACTTGGCCATGCATCTGCAGCGCGCTTGGATCGCCTGGCGCTGCAGTGGATTGCCTCTGACCTCGGCCCGTTGGACATTTTGCCGACGGGATGGACATTGAAGAGTTCTTCGGGCTGGTCAGGATCTAAGGGCGGCCATGGCGGGAACCATGGTCGTCCTTGGTGGGCGCCCGCCGCGAACGCTGGGCGAGCCCTTCGTGCGATTTTTGGGGCAGTGGCCTCCGACCTGTACATCCCCCCTCTCTGCATCCTCTGTCGCCTTCCCACGTTCGAGTCCTGAGCTGCAACTTCTGGACGAGGCAGTGTCCGCTTTGCATCGACAGTTCTGGCTCAGACTAGACATCATAATTGTTGACGCGTGTATTTGTTTCGCAATAGTCAAGTTCATTTTAGGTGGCCTCCCATTTGCGGTGATCGCGCGGCGTGGGTTTTGGGTTTTCGCCTGGGAACAACCTGAAGTTCCATCCTCAACATTACACATGTATATTGAATGTAAATGTATAGTTTTCTTGTGAGAGGTTTCCCAGGGGAGCAGCTTGACGCTGAGTTTGTTTCACGGCCTGCCACTTCGACTCGCGTACAGGCGCAGACCCTATAAAGGTTTTGAAGCCATAACGCAATATCGTTTTCAATGGGCGATATAGGGTGTGCCGAGTTTGTTGCGGCAGCGTGCAGACAGCGTTCAGGCCATGCAAAAATGGCTCAGCTGGGCGGGGACGGGGCTTGAGGAGATTCACACAGCCTGTTTGCAGTATGTGACATGATCCAAGACAAGGAAGACCCTGGGGTCCCATGTGCAAGTCGTTTTGTCACCACTCATGACGTAAAACATGAATGTATTGTACACATCGTAGTGTGTATGTCCGTGCAGATTGTATATATACAAGCTGTATGTAGGTTCCGCCGTGCACACTCGGCCACCCGGCCACCCACCCGCCCGCCCGCCCACCCGCCCCAGAACGTGACGCCCCTTTGATACTTCGGTTGACTTGAACGTTTGCGGACCTTGGGCTGACAAGCGCAGGGGTTTATATACCTTGCAATTGCAAGCGCGTGACATTGTGCACTGAATTGCATGGTTTTTTGTGAATGCCAAACATGTTGAGAAACCCTGCTACAATGCAGCAGGGTTGAAACCTTGAACGAATGACAATGATAGTGAGCTTTCATAACAGCCCAATAGCGCATCCAATCCTGCCATGGATGCTTTACAGGCAGCTGAAGCTGAACCTGAAGAGCTTGTTGAGGCCGAAGCCGAAGAGGAGAAAGTGCCTGGTGAGATCGTCATCAGCACTCAAGTATGTGTGCGCCGCGAGAACAGTAAGCGGACATGGCTTCCTGACTTTTGTACCATCGAGGGGAAGAGCTACATCAGGCTGTCGAAGTGGGACCAAGGATTGTGTTTTTGGTGAGGGGTCGTGGGATGACGTTGCACAAAGCACGTGGCCGATGTGATATGTCAACCACATGGTGGAGCAACATGGCATCGCTTAGACTCTTGGATGTTGTGAAAGCATGAATGTGGCATCATAACAACATGTTGTACCTTGCAAGATTTGAAACACAGCTTTCTTGCACCTTGCTGTTCAAGCAGGGTTTTGCAAGGAAAAACTGCATGCGACATGGCGGTTGCCCGAGTCCTTCGAGATGCTCAGGAAGCAGAGGGGCGAGCAGTCAAACTGAGACCGGCGAAGGACAGTGATGAATGGTTGGTTCAGCGAACAGTCGAAGTACAGTGCTCGCCAATCGTCGAGGAGCACATCGAGGGCCGATGCATAGACATGCGGTGGCAGATCCGGGGGAAGGATATTTGGATTGAGTTGAACAAGGACAACCTGGACTACTGCGTGGCGGGGATTCGCACCAGCCCTCATGACGATGAGAAACCCGTCGCAGCGAAGGGTAGCCCTAAGCGGAAACGGAAGTTGAAACGACGCCGTAGCGATGATGCTGAGGCGGAGCCTTAGGAACATGACCATGTCAGTTGATCACGTGTAGATGAGGGAATGAGCCTTGTTCAAGTAGTTCTTCCAAACCCTCCAACTTGCAGCCATGTTGACTTATGAAAAAATGCGAAGGTTTGGATTGCGGCAAGAATTTCTATTGGCAACCCAAAAAACAGGTTGAGAAAAACAAAAACAGATCACTGTTCCACTGTTTTCATGATTTGAAATCTTGTCCACAGCCCATCTGGGCCAATTTGGAGCATTGTTATGGCAAAAGTTGTGGGAAAAAATTGGCGAGAGTTTAGTTATATGAAAACAATGAGCTCCATAGCATCAAATAGCAGTTTTACGCAAAGAATGTAAATTTATGGACGCATAAAAAAAACAAATTGATTTTTTATGCACGCACAAATCCTTGATATTGCTAATATTCGCCTTTTATGCGATAGTAAAAAACTAAAAAATTATGTACGCATAAAAATTGAGTTTTGGATCTTCGGTGTGGAATCTTCCAAACATAGGTTCTCGTAGCAGCATGGGCTTGTTTCAGGTTGGTATCTGCATACTCTTATACAGAAGTTTGCATTCAAAATTCCTCTCAAACAAGCTGACAGGACAACTTTTTTGGGGGACGCAAAAGCATATAGCGAAGGGCCATGGATCGTTCTGAGGTTGATATTTATCGCTACTGGTGATGCCATTGTGTGTATGTTGAAAGCCTACTAAAAAAAAGGGTCCCCTACTTAAACAAAAAATGGTGACCCTTTTTTGCGGGGCACTACAGGCATTTCATCACAAGCCTACCCCTAGCAGTGTTGATAGCAGACTCTGAGTTTAGCGGAAGCGAGAGACAGTGTTGGTTTGGGTGTGGGCGCTTGCTTGTGCGTTGTTACCCTAGCACTTGTTCGCAGGGTTGCATGAGTCTTCAATCTCCGTCATGCGTGGTACCCTGCACCTTTTGCAGAGGTTTGCTATGCTGAGCGTTTGTGGCTCCAACTTAGTGTGTGGCGAGAGCGTTTCTCATGACAAAGGTGGTCTATGAGTTTATCTTTGTCAATTCAGGCCAGCCATGGGACATCACAGACACCGTCAAGCCCCGATGCTGGCGGAAGCTACCATCAAAGCAGGAGGATCGCATGATAGCGCAGGACTATCAAATCCTCTACCTGGACAACCTCCCATGGAAGCTGTCTTTGGCCGAGGTTATCAGTGACGGTTGCCACCACCAGACAGCCAGGGCCAAAATGTGGCGATTTGTGCGCCATAGGGGGGACCGTGAAATGATTGTCCAGCAGTGTACAGCCGGGATTGTGACGCTGTCCGCCTTTGTGGGGTACTGCCATGAAAGCGAAAGGGTGTACCTGGCTCTACGCACACTCAGCCAGAGGACTGTGGCTTCAGTGAGTTGGGAGAAGAGCGCCTTCGTCACGACGCGAGCCCTCCTCAATCGCGCGCACAGGGGTGTCTGTGACCGAATGAATGTCTCCTGCCAAAGCCGGATTAATGTCGGTTTTGGGTGTTTGTTTCTGCTTTGTTACCCATGCGTTTGTTCGCAGGGTTACATGAGACGTGAGTCTTTAATCTCCGTCACTCACCCTGCGTTGGTTCGCGGCGGTTTGAACACTTTTCCTTGCGCAGGTGCTTGGCAGTCGAGTTCATGTGGAATTTACTGGCGTGTTGAGCGCGCAACGACTTCCAAAGGTCCTGCAGCTCACACCGGACCACAGGATCTTCGGTAAGAGGTCACAAGGCTATGTCCACCTCCGCAACTTGTGCGAGCTAGAAGAGGTGACAAGGAAGTTGACGACCAAGAGCATCGCGTGGGAGTTGGATGAGGGCGAGGAGTTCGAGTCCAACGCCAGCAGCACAGATGGTGAAAGCGCTGAGCGAGAGACCCCTACATGTGAGAGTGGTGTCGACCTGTCATGTCAGTGACACACACTTTGCAATTTTACATGCCTGGAAACATTTTTCACCAAACGAAGAGACCAATGAGACCAAAGAGACCAAAGCCTGTGGACCAAAAGAGACCAAAGCTTACGAATTGCAAGCTTGTTGTACCTTGCCACCACTGCAGGGTTTGAAAGTGCGCAAGCTGGCAAGTTTGAAGGGTTCCTTGCTTGGGTTAGTCATGGCACTATGGCGCAGAAGAGAAAGCTGAAAGGGTCCAAGATAAGTTGACCCCTTGATGGTTTTGACCTGAGTCAGTTCCCAACATTTTGAACCGAGGAGCAACCCATTAGTCCTTGGCAACCGAGGAGCAACCCATTAGTCCTTGCAACCGCTGTAGGGTCTGAAAATGTTTGAACGCGCGCCGATGTGTCTGCAGCGTATAGTGAGCGTGAGTGGCCAAGTTTGAAGGGTAGTCAACCAACCTTGGAAACATGTCAACCAACCACACATAGATGGTGAGTGGCCACAAATGGTGTGTATATGGACCAATCACCTTGCTTGCATGTGTGATGGCAGGGTTTTAACAACGTATATGCTGCAAACATAATGGCTGTGCTCATTCCAAGGGTGCGACACGAGTGGGCCGTCTTTGCAACAAGAGTGCGCTGTCTTTCCAGACAGCAGTGTGGTGAGAGGTGTGATAGCTGTACATGTGCATGGCTGTAGTGTGCATGGTGATAGCGTATTTTCGAACCCTGCCACTTGCAGAGGCAGAGGTCACACGCACTTCAATCGAAGTCCTGGCATCGAGAATGCAGCGGTTGGTCTTTTCAGTGGTTCAAAGAGGTTTTAAAACACACTTCAATCGATTTTCTTGAGTCGATTTGGTCTTTTCAGTTTTTCAGATAGGCTGTAAAACGCACGTCGCAATTGAATTCCTTCGCTACGCACCTGCCAACTGTGCAACATGGCTGTCAGCCTTTGCTTCACACGTTAATCGAATTCCTCGCGGGTTTGGCCTGTTCAGTTCAGTGGTTCAAAGATTGCGTTTCATCCTGTGTTGACCTCATCATGGCAGCCAACACCTTGGAGAGCGTCTGGCTGGAGGAGGTCATCGAGAAGGAACCAAAGAAGGAAGAGAAGGTGGAGCTGGAGAGGGAACTGGCGGTCGACGTGGAGGAGCAAGCAAAGAAGGAAGTGGAGGAGCAGCCGAAAAATGAAGAGACAGTGCAGGACGAGCGTGAAGAGACAGTGCAGGACGAGCATGAGAGACCGAAGCGGCAACGCGGCCAGGGAGCCTTGAAAAGGCACAACTCTTGGGCGAGGCAAGAGCGCCGCCACTATCGGAAACGACTGCGGTCTCAAGGCTTCTTCGATGAGTGAAGGCGCTTTCGGCACTCATGTGGACTAAAGACTGGTGCCAATCAGGGGTTGTTCCGCACCTTGCAGCCTGCAGGGTTTGTATACGTAGGGGCTTTTAGAGTCCAAAGGGTGGTGTGCTTGTTAGAGCACCAACAATCATGGTGCTGAAGTGCGCTTGGAGTCATGAATAGCGCGTGAATGCGGTTCACCTTCATGAAAGCATTCTTGGTAGTTGTGTGCCCTGCTAATTTCAAGGCACAAGTGAGCTGAGAGCTGCAGAACTGTTCTGCCTCGAGTTTGCCTCAAGTTTTGTTCATGTTTTGTTCCACCGGTCATGTCGAACATGGTCCATGAGATAGTCACCGCCTTCGTGGCGGTTGTTGTTTGTGGTTTGTGGTTTTGATACGCGTTTACGCGGCTATCTTAGGCCATTTTGCCTTGGAAGGATGTCAACTAACCACGCAGAGATGGTGAATGGCCACAAATGGTGTGTTTATGCACCAATCACCTTGCTTGTGTGATGGCAGGGTTTTAGCAACGTATATGCTGCAAACATAATGGCTGTGCTCATTGCAAAGCCCTTGGCGGTTCCTTGCTGCAACACAAAGGCCTGGTGACCACAAAGGATCACAATGCAAACATCAATGGCTGTGCTCATTGCAAAGGCCTTTCTCAGTACCGCGCAGGCCCTTTGCAATCATCAGGTTCACCAGCGCCCGTGCACGCGCATATCACCTTGCACTCTGTGGCAGGGTTTAATTGATTTTGCGGGTTGACCTTGCCATGATTGGTAGGGTTTGTTCGGTAATGGTTTTTGACCTTGCTCTCGTAGGGTTGGCATAAAAGTTTAGGCTGTGTTTATGCCAATGCAATCTATACGCTGTTGCAGAACTGGGTTTGGGTTTGCCACCTGCAGGTCATCGGAGTTCAAGGGAATCATGAAGGCAAAGACGTTGGAAAGACATCGCAGGGTTTCGTACGCTTGCGAACTGTTTGTGATGTGTTTCACTTTGACGGCAGAGATTCACAGTCCTCGTCGTCTGATTCTTCTAGCAACGAGGCGCCGTAGAGCGCACAAAGAGACTCGGACAGTCACAGAAAAGCAGGCGGCATCAAGTTCGTGCCTGATCATGTTTTGAGACTTCCTGGTAAACCTCTCAATTTGCGATGCTTGCAGAACATGTTGGATCTGCTTTGAGTTCATGTATGCCAAATGCCTCAGACAAGGCAAAACAGACATTTGCAGTTGGAATGCACCTTGTTTTGGCAAAGCGTTTTGATGTTCGACTGGAACTCATAGTAAACCTTGCTGACCTGAGTTACAGGGTTAGCTATCAAGCGCATATATTTGTGATTTGTCGTTCAGGGCCATGACAAGCATTGGCGCAAGGGTGGTGCGGGATGCAGAGCAAATCCAGGCCTTCATGGAGAGGCAACAAGAAGTCTTGTCTGAGGAACGGTTCCAAGACCTGCAACAGAAACAATTTGAATCCATGCAGAATCGGCTCGATTGCAACTCCCTGGACCTGGACAGCCTGAATCGGATTGACTGAGCTCTTTGCCAGCGGGCCTTGGACTGAAGAACAACAAGATCAACTCAGCGCTGCTGTTGCTGAGAATGCAGTACGGGCTCCAACGACTGGCAAGCGCTCAAGGCCAAATCAACAGATCAGTGACATGCTGCCCTTCTTTTCCGATGGCAACATTGAGATTCTGGGGCAGGTGGATACTGGGTGCGATGTGAAGCTAGAATGCGTGGCTACGCGCTTGGTGTCTAGATCTTGCTGAACAGTCAGCGTTTGCTAAGTATTCATTTGGTGTGTTTTCATGTTGTTTTTTTTGAGGGCTGGAATCGAAACATGTCTACATGTACCCTGCTTTTCCAGCAGGGCTTCGAAGAAAGACATATGGAGTCTCTGACTCACCGTCTGAGTTCACCTTTGATCAGGTCAAGCTCGGCGTGCATCTGCCGAGCGAACAGGCTGTGAAGGAGGTCTTGAGGGCTGCTCAAGCGTTCCTCAGTGAGCCAGAGAGGGGCGAAATACGACGTACCCTTGCGTCGGACTAGGAAGTCTGCGCAGGAGTTGGTACCGGCCTCGAGCTCTGCGACGCAGAATGCCAACAAGGCAGCAGCGGATGCCGTCATGGCGGCATGTGTGTAGCAGATCTTCCCTGCTTTGATGCCACTCTTGAGCAACATGGGGCAAGGAGGCCTTCAGAATCTCCAGGTGTTTCCCAAGGGCACGCCAAGCGTGATGCCGAAACACGTGCCAGCTCTGGCGGCTGCAGAGCCTCCTGATGCCGATTCTGTGGCAGCAAAGCATGCAGCCCCCCTCGTGCGATTCCAAGACAAATCAGGCGTTTCCATGAAGCCTGCGATTCAAGATCAGGAGCCGATCCCAATTGTCAATGAAATTCCAAAGTTGAGTCGGTCCAACGCCGCTACTTTTGAAACAGATCGTGAGTCGGAGGAGCATGATCCTGAGAAGGAGTCCCGTGAGTTTTTACGAGCCAAGATGAAACGCCCGGCAGCGTCCATGATGGTCATGAAGAAGCCGGCCGCACTTGGGGGGCAGGTTTCCTTCAAGTACACGGTGCCAAAGCCAGACAAAGTATGGAAGGGCAAGAGGCGGGACAATTGGACCAGCAAGCACTACCACAGTGCAAGGAACGCTGCTCGTGACGCAGCGCTCACCGAAGAGGAGTGCAAGGAGGTCGCGCGCAAAGCAGCCCGTGAAGCTGGCGCGCTGTGGGATGCGGCTCAGTGAGTATACAAGCGGGGAACTTCGGTGATCTTTCAGTAGCCCAAATGGTGTGGAAAACCATGCCTTCGGTGATTTTTCAATGGCCAAATCGGAACATGTGCGCTTTGGTGCAAAAAACTGATGTTGTTTGCGCATGAATGCGCGCTTGCTTAGTTGTTGTTTTTGCCTTTTGGTAGGCTCAATGCCTTGAAGCATACTTGCATTCCGCAGTTCTTACTTGATTTGATCAAGTTCAAAACAAAGTTCACTTGACATGAGGTATAGGTTTCAAGAATTGCACAACCTTGTTTGTACACCTTCCCGCAGAACCAGTTAGATATCGCAACCTTGCTCACAAGCAGGGCTTTGCCTATACGAATTTACAACCCACGCTCATAAGCCGGGTTTGACCTGCTTTCTCGCATCTTGTGGTTCAGATTCATGGCGCCCAAGAAGAAACGATTGAGTTCGGCTTCAGGCAACTCTTTCATATCCCAGAGTGCCTTGAGCGAGGTGCTCGACACAGTGAGGGAGTCACCAGAGATTTTGAAGCAAGGAACCTCAAGATGGTCTATCAAGCGGAAGCGTGAGAGTGAGGTAGACGTTGAGACCTACCATGGCAAAATGCTGCAACAAATAAATTTGGAGTTGAATGATGGATCCATGTTTCAGTCTTGGGTGGTTCACCCAATGTGCTTGCTGGAGCATCTAACCACGATTTCTCCGCGTTTCAAGTCCTTCATGAAAGAAATAATGGAACAACATCCCGGATGTTGGCGGGTAGCTTTGTACGCTGATGAAGTCAAGCCCGGCAACGTCCTTCGCAGTACATCTCAGCGAACTTGCTGGGGCATCTATTGGAGCTTTTGCGAGTACGAATTTGCACTTCAAGATGACATGAAGTGGTTCACTGTCATGGTCATCACATCGGAAGAGCTTAAGGAGGTGAAAGACCGCTTGTCACAAGTCTTCAGGGAGATAGTGTGCCTGTTCACCAACTGTTTCAACGGTGCCTTTTTGAGCCAAATTGGTCGTGCGTTGCACGCTCGAATACATGTATGCGTAGCTGACGAGGCTGCGTTGAAAAGCATCTACCAGAACAAAGGTGCGAGCGGGTCCAAGATCTGCCTCAAGTGCCGTAACGTCGTGGGACATGGCACCTGGCACAAACTGGTCAACACGTTTTGATCGCTGTGACCACGCAAACTTATGTTTGAATGTGCGTTGGTTGTCGTTAACCACACACTTGCACGCGGTTTCTTTAGAAAAGAATTAGGTACTGAGCTTTGGCGCTACAGTGAGACATTGGTGTCGCAGAGTGAGCATCGATGGGAGCTGTTCAAGCTGCACAGTGACGAAAGTGTATTCAAGACGGTGGATCACATCACAGGTCAATTTGGAGTCATGAACAAGAAACACTTTGATGAACTACAGCAATCGCTTGGTTGGAACCATGCTCCGTACGGTATCATGAGTGACCGTGCTCTTCGGTGTTCGTCTGGCCCTGCGTCGGTTGTCCAATTTGACTGGCCCATTGGACATACCCATTGGAGATAGAGCTGGCAATGAAAAGTCTTGGAGGGCTAGGTTTTTCTCCAGCCAAGATCTATGAGTTTTTTGGAATTTCGATCGCTTGATAAATAGACATTCAGTTTTAGTAATTATTTGCCAATTTTCACGTTGTTTTCTTTTCTTGTGGCTGATGTGACAATCTATATATACTGGGAACGTCAGTGAGGAAAGATATCAATTGGCCACGCCGTTGGCAGAGCTTTGGTCTATCCATCACCAAAACCCTTCTCAGAAAGAAGGAGGTCTCTGCAACAGCTTCAGAATTCTTGACTGTGTATCCAGCGCTGCGTATTTGCACTCCCTCAACTTACATGAGTCTGGAGATGAACATGTTCTCCGCGTCCTCCAGAGTTTTTTTGCGATGACTGATTTGCTGGAACTTGCACATTCGTCAATGAGGAAAGCAATCATGTGGCAGGAGAGCGCCTGTATTTTTGGCCGTTTCAAATTAAAGGACCGGATAACCCCACATATGAATCTACGAATCTTAAGTTTCTAAAGCACAAAGCAGTCAGAGTCTCAATAGCTTCTACAACACGGCCTTGTCAGGAAGTGATATCAGCTTCCTACAACAGAGGGGTGGGAGAGAAGGTGTAAGAGAGCGATGTGCACGACGGATGTACGAGGTATTGTGCACACAGGTGTGCGCAGCCACAACTAGCCAACAACACCAGCGGTTGTCGCACGTCCGCAAAATGGGGCATAATGTACGAAAGTTGTACTACAAAGTCGCCAGTTCTCAGCTTCCAGCTCCACAGATTGCTCCGCGTACTAAAGTTGTACAATCGAACAGCGTCGCCGGCGCCCACACCCAGAGCGGACCAGAGCCGACCAAGCAACCACCAGACCCTCTAACGGAGTCAGATCTACTGCGATTTACAATGGAACAGCGTCGACCAAGCAACCACCAGACCCTCTAACGGAGTCAGATCTACTGCGATTTAC
>CAXAMN010028928.1:38409-86498 GCA_963970005.1 Durusdinium trenchii | reverse complement strand
GCAACCACCAGACCCTCTAACGGAGTCAGATCTACTGCGATTTACAATGGAACAGCGTCGCCGGCGCCCACACCCGACCAGAGCCGACCAGAGCCGACCAAGCAACCACCAGACCCTCTAACGGAGCCAGATCTACTTGTGTGTTGTCTCGATGTGTGTGATCTCTGTGTGTGTGATCTCTGTGTTGTGATCTCTGTGTGTGTGGTGTCTGTGGGTGTTGTCTCGGTATGTGTTGTCTCGGTCTGAGTCTGTGGTGAGTGGTGTGTGATGAGTGGTGTGTGATGAGTGGTGTGAGATGAGTGGTGTGTGATGAGTGGTGTGAGATGAGTGGTGTGAGAAGAGTGGTGTGTGATGAGTGGTGTGTGAGATGAGTGGTGTGTGAGATGAGTGGTGTGTGATGAGTGGTGTGTGATGAGTGGCGTGTGTGATGAGTGGTGTGTGAGATGAGTGGTGTGTGATGAGTGGTGTGTGTGATGAGTGGTGTGTGTGATGAGTGGTGTGTGATGAGTGGTGTGTGTGTGATGAGTGGTGTGTGAGATGAGTGGTGTGTGAGATGAGTGGTGTGTGAGATGAGTGTGGAAGGAGGGGCGGAGGCGCGGAAGAAGTGAAGCGGAAGAAGCGGAAGAAGCGGGATGAGACATAGAAAAGAAGAACCCCACACTAAGATGTGGGGAAAAGCACAAAACATAACACATTGCGAAGCTAATCATGATTACACTTTTGTGAAGCATGATGACGCGCAGGGTTCATCATAGACTCACATTTTTTGGCCAGCTTCCTACATGTGTATACTGTGCTCAGTTTGCTGGAGTGGTATATGAGGCATCTTAAGGCTTCATGCTGTGCCCAAAGGAGCTGAAAAGGTTGGCGTCGCGCCACCTGGGTTTCTTTGTTGCTGCATATGGTGCGTCGAGCACACTTCCAAAACACCATCTGCAACAACACCTATGGGAGGGCCTCCAAAAGCATCAGATATTGCTCAATTGCTTCGTGCATGAACGCCGACACAAATTGATCAAGAAATTTGCAAACAGCCTTGAAAACGTTGGCGTGACCTGGCACTAACGTTCAGCTGTCCATGTTTTTGATAAATTGTTTTGGATTCTTGTTTTGACCGTAAAAATGGTGAACTCTTAGAAACTATATGACAATGCTGATAAAGGCCTGGTGGAGCAAAAAAAATCTGATGGAAAGCACCCTGCAGCAACTACAGAAGCTTGGGCGAAATGACGATGATGATGAGGAGGAGTTTGGGCACACACCCGTCTTCCAAACAGGTGACCTGGTTGAGTTCAAGGATGGCTTTGGTGAGTGTGTCCGCTTGGAGGGCACGCGTGCGCTCGTGTGCTCATGGAAGCCAGCGGAGACAAACATTTTGAAGATTGGCACCCAGTTATATTGGATTGCTAAATCATCAATTTGCCGTGCCCTCGCTTTCAAGAAGCTGGGCGATGGAGTGCATGTGTGGGTGATTGCCTCAGCTGTGTGAAAAAGGTGCGGCGCTACCTTGCGTTGTTTCGCAGGGTTTTCTTTGACAGTCCTGCGTTGTTACGCAGGGTTTCCTTCGACACCCTCAAGTTTGACACTCCTGCGTCGTTTCGCGGGATTTTTTTTGACACTCCTGCGTCGCTTCGCAGGGTTTTCTTTGACTTTGTTTCTGCTTGCAATCTCTCCCTGCCCCGTGCAGTTTAGTTTGCGCTTATGCAACTGGACCCTTTCGCGATTCGCCTGTGCTCAGGGGCTCGAGGAACTGAGAAGAAAAGGTTTTTGAAACAAGACATCGCAATCCTTCCCTTTCAGCTTTACACAGACCTTGTTCTTTCCCCCGGCGCAAAAGCCTCTGAGGGACCTGGCCTTCAAGGGGCGCCGGGGGAACTAAAATCCAGGATGTTCACTTTTCAAGTGTTTTCTGGTTTCTGTCTCCTTGTTTACGCGCTTGTTTGGTTCATGTTGTTGCTTCTCTCGTCGTCAGTCCGTCCATATTTTAAGCCCGTGTTTTGTTCTCTTCAATTGTTTGCACCGGCTTGTTTCGGTGGATTTGGTTGTGGGTTTGTATGTTCCGGTCTGTCTGGCTTTCTGCCTGTTGACATGTCTGCCTCTTACAACATTTTTCGTTTACAACATGTTAGTTTTTGCTGGCTACATCAGCCTTCAGTTTCATTTCACTTTTGTTTTTTCGTGAATGTTCTTCATAGAAAAAGGAACCACATGTTGGACTTAGCAAATACACACGAAGAGTTTAATAACTGCTTGTCTTTGGACTTACTATATCTTTCTAGTGGCACTTAATGAGTTCAACGTCGCACATATTAAATCGAACCGCTTGGCTTACTATAGCTATCATATGTAGGCCAACGTGGTTAACAAGTCTTAGTGTAAATCCAGCAGTGAGACTTAACTTTCTCATAGATGTAGTAGTTACCTAACTACTGCAAACCAGATACTAAGTTGCGCTATAAGCGCTGCAAGCTGCATGAACATTTATAACCACACCCGCACATCCAAGTAACTGGGCTGACGCAATTTCAAGGTTAGGTTGGTCTGATCCGTGGTGGCGAACCAACGGATTCACCCCTTTTTCCGTCACTTGCCCGTTCTGTCTTTGGCGCCTGCCGCTTCCAGCAGTGATTCGTGTCATGGAATTTCTCTAAGTGCGTTTGGAATATTTTAAAGTCCGGAGTGACCCGAGGTGAACCACTGTAGGTCTGACTGTGGCAGACCTGCCAGCGCAGGTAACCCAACGCAATATCCTGCAGAGGATTGCAGGTTGATGACAACACGTTGGCAAGTTGACAGTGTGAAAAAGAGGGTGTGCCTACCGTAGCGACGATGCACAACCTTGGACAGAAATGTAAGCGTGTTTCAGGTCTGGCAGGCTTGGGTGAAAACACGGATTCATTTCTGCCATAGGTTGGAACTAACGAATATTTTGGCCCAAGTGCTTGGCCAAAATAGCGTTTGTTCTCTCTTTTCCCACCCGGTTTATTTTGGTGCAAGGGCCCCCTTTGGGATCTCCCTTACCCTTGAAGGGCTAGCGAGCTAGCCTGGGGCATGCGCAGGGAACTGCGATCTGTCACAGAGTTAGGCGGAGTGACCGCCTTTAGACCACTTTTAACTCACCCCAGGAGGGGGGAGTGGTTTCCGGAGTGACCGGAGGTGAACCACTGTAGGTCTGACTGTGGCAGACCTGCCAGCGCAGGTAACCCAAAGCAATATCCTGCAGAGGATTGCAGGTTGATGACAACACTTTGGCAAGTTGACAGTGTGAAAAAGAGGGTGTGCCTACCGTAGCGGCGATACACAACCTTGGACAGAAATGAATTACTGTATATAGTCGCAAGGCCAAGAATGGGAGATGTAACGTCAGACACACCAGAAGTTGTGATTTAATGAGCAGTTTGAACAGCTGGAACAGCTTCACAGCCTTCTCCCAGCATCGTATTTCTCAAGATTGTCCCATGACAAAATGAGCCTATGATAGCAAAAAGGTTCTATTTTTCTCAGTTAATTATGTGTGTGTTCTTGTAATTGTTGCTTTCTTGTCATTGTTGCTATTTTCAACATCCAGCCATGGTTCCCAGTGTAGTGGCCAGCTGCATTGTGTGCACTGCTGTAGGTGCGTTATCGTGGAACCTGATAAGGCGCTTGCCACCTGATTTCGGATTGCAAGACAAAAATGCATGGCGCAATCATGCATTGGGACATGCCAAACTTCAAAGGCAGGCCTGCCAACAAGAGCAAAGGGTGCCTGGCATTGGATGGGTTTCGCTTAAGACTTAGCTGCTAGTTTTACGCGGAACTTCGTAACCCAATAGCTTGTGCATGCAGAGGCGTCAACTTACTTTTTTGTCAATCCGCGGGAAGAGTTGGCGGCCTGTTTCCTGACCCAATTGGTCTCCCACAGGCTCGCAGAAGCCAGTGTTCGGATTCCGATTTGTTCGAAAACAGCTTTGGCCGTGTGAGGACCTATCCAATCCTTGATGAGCTTGTTCAGGGCGTCCACGAATCACTAACCTGACTGGTGCAAAAAGGCATTGAGTGTTCAGCGGTCTTGGCTGCACTTTTCATAATTCATTTCTTTGCAGAATGATGTCCCGCCCCTCTCGGCACCTGGGAGTCATCCAAGAGTTTGCCAGTTTGTTGCTTCAAGGAAAAGGTCCTCGTCAGCAGAATGCTGTCGATTCAAAAGGTAAATGAAACGATGCACGCAAGCAAGAAGGCCAAGACGGCATGGCATAGGGACACATGGAAGAATAACAACGACTGAGACAAGTGCAGGTGCTGACAACCATGCATCATGCATGCTTGAAACTTTAGAGGCAGGAACTCCCACGCTCCGAGGATGTTGTGCATGCTTGCGCCAAGGACACTCGTTTGGTAGACATCCTAGGTAAGGCAGTGACCTTTCCATACCTTTGCTAAAGTTAAGTGCGATGTTTCAGATGCCAAAATACAGATGCTGCAATGTGATGCAATTTTGTCCTACCTCACCCGACCTTACCCCGAAATAGACTTGAAATATATACATCCATTTTCCCTGCCTCAAGGAACTAAAGACTAAAGATGTCAAATTAATTGCGCTTTTATATAAGCACATCTCAACAAAATGGGAGAATAATGAACGCGGCAAAATCACCAACCGCAAAGGTGAGCAGAGAAAGGATGGCCAACTTGATGCTAAACACCAACACGTTCCATGCTAGCCAAAGAAAGCAGACACGGGTTTCACCCTCGATATTCAATCATTTGAGTTTGAACCCCGTGGCACGTCGCTTGCAGCAGCTTCACAGTTAGAAAATCATTTATCTTTGTCCCAAGCTGCGTGATTGTCCGCAAAGTCGCTGATGTCCACTTGGCAAATGTGGCGTTAGTTTGGAAGGGACACAAGGAACAGGCCAAACTCCAGTGTTCGCAATATGTCACTAGAAAATGTCAAGGCTGCCAAGCCGATGTCAAAGCTTCACTATATTCGTTTTAGACTCGATGTGAGTAAATAGAGGTTTACTATGGTTTGCTCAGATGAAGCCGGTTGAGTAATTAAGGCAAGCGAAAATAAATAATAGATATGCAAACTGTGGTTGCAGATGCGCCAAGTTTGAGCATCCATTCAGAAGCTAGGGAGGCAACCGCCGGGCAGGACCTGACATAGGAGGACTTCAATGCAAGCTGGCGGGCTGCAATTCCCATGCTAGAACGGATAGAATTAGAAAAGGTTTTTGGCGCCTTAGGACCATGCCCGGCGCCCAGAAAAAGTAATCAACATGTCCAAAACATACTAGGCAAGCCAATGGACATTCTGCAGGTTTGTCCCAAGGCCAACCCCCCAAAAAAAGAAGTGCATTCACACATGGCATATATATGCCTACGGGTGTAAAACCGAACGTGTGACTACTGCGATTTTTGAAGTTGATGCTACGTGAAAGGTGGGGGGGTTGGGGTGGGGTGGGATGGGGCATATTGACGTTCGTTTGCACTTGCTATCTGAAGTTGATGCTACGTGAAAGGTGGGGGGGTTGGGTTGGGGTGGGATGAGAACATTGTCATCGTTTTCACGACAAGTAATCTTCGGTTTCATAACATTGTCATCGATTAGTCGTGTGATTAAAATGGGGTGGGGGGGGTGAGGGGGGTGATGGAATGAGGATGTGGATGTCATGCTGAGAACATTGTCATCGATTTCACGACAAGTAATCTTCGGCTTCATATCATTGTCATCGGTTTCATAACATTGTCATCGATTAGTCGTGTGATTAAAATGGGGTGGGGGGGGCGTTGTGATGGAATGAGGATGTGGACGTCATGCTGAGAACATTGTCATCGATTTCACAAGTAATCTTCGGTTTCATAGCATTGTCATCGGTTTCATAACATTGTCATCGATTAGTCGTGTGATTCGCAGATGGCAGTGGCGTTGGGAAAACACCACGTGTACTAACTTGTGCAAAAAACTGCGCAAGTCTACTTGAGACAGGAGGACAGCCCGGGACAAAAACGGCGACGGATTTTGCGCTGGCGCTTGGGTTTCGGCAGATTCGGCTTTAAAAATGAAAGGATCCGGGACCCCAAAAAAACATCATCGAACAAGCAAAAGTACTGAGAGGGCTTGCACGTTTGATTCAAAATTTGCACGACTACACGTGCGATTCCACACCCGGCGGGATATATATGTATATATATATATACTGTAGCATACTGCATAACAAAGAAGATAGCAAAACGTGCGTGCTCACGTCAGAAAATTAGGGAATTGACAGATTCAGACGCATGTGTTTTTGCGTGTGTGCTTTTGCGGCGGTTGTGTAGTGTGACTTTCCATAAAAGAAGTTACGATCTTCCCGTACAGAACCCATGATCCTGAAAGGCGTAAAAATCAAGCACAGGATGGGCGGACTGTTTCGGCATTATTATAGGCATTTTAAGGCTGCATTGGCATTTGGTCAACACGTCGTACACAGTGGGTGTAAATTTGTTTGGCAGACTCCCACCCCACCAACATTGGTTGGTTTTTCCTCGAGCCAGCTCCACTGAACACACCCAATGTCTTGAGTTCACCAAACATGTCAAAAATTAATGGATCATGAGTCATGAGTTTGTTTTTTGTAGTGGCTACTAGGTGCTGTTGGGGGTGATCACGCTCCTGGCCCCAAGAAGCAAGACCCTTCACGCACATGTTCGCATTTGGGGCTTCTGATGACAGCTTTCAGGGGCAGGCGCAGTTGACGAACATGAGTTATGTTTAGCATCGCCTGCCCTCGTGGCAAATCAACTATCAGACAACCATGACTTAAGTGACTTGAGTGTGGTGAATCTTGACCCTTCAGTGGTGAAAGCAACAGTGCAGTGCAATGGACGTAGAGTGGTCAGACCTCGAATGCAGTGGAGTATCAGCTGACGACATCTCCAGGCTCGGTTTGAATGCCCTTGACGCACATTCTCGAGTAAAGTTTCGGGCCAGGTGCGCGGCCGTCCTACGGGAAATGAGAGCTGCTGCAGCTGCTCCCAGTTGTTTTGTTCAGTCTTTTTAATGTCGTGCAATTGTGTAACCCAGGACTTGGAGCGCCCAGAGTTTGCTTCCATACGCGAGGCCTTAAATGCAGTGGTTTCATCAATCATTCTCCCAGTTCCAGTGGCTTTGTCGAGGCTGGCGTGCCCTTGTTCACAACTTACCCGGAACTTCTTTCGCAGCAGCAAAGACAAGGGGCTAGAGGAGAAGGATGAGCCGGTTTGCTTTGTAGAACCAAGGTTCAGAAGAACCATTCTCAAAGAGAGATTTGGATCAGAGGATGTCCTGCACTTTCTGAAGAAGAAATCTGTTTCTTGCATGTGCCAAGCAGAGCTAACAGAGCTACGAAGAGGGTCTATACGATACTGCGACAGAGATGCTGGCAACAAGGCCATAAGGGATCATCAAAATGTTGTTTTCCCAGATCATGAGACAGAAAACGTGCAGAAGCAAAGAAAACCACACACAAGCACTCTGAGAGATGAATAGAAGCCCACAAAGTACCTGCCCAAGTTGCTTCTTTTTATCTGAGGATGTTCATCAGATGACGCTTGCATGCACTTCAAGAGAAGGGGATGCCAAGAGCGTTCAATGACATTGAGTGGCTGTCTCAATTTTGGACAGGACGACCAAGCTCCAGCGCTTGCACAAAGTTGTGAAGGATGAGCATGAGGTTCGTCGACAGAAGGCCTGGTTTTCGTTGGTTTTCCTCGTGTCCGCTAGCAAAGCATTGACGGGAACTTGGGCTACCCTATATATAAACCCCGTGTAAGAGTTATATATATATATATGTAACCGCCTTTCAGATGTTGTTAAAACAATCCGCGATGAGGTTCGCGAAAGTATATAACTATTTTTTCCGCAAAAGATTTATCGAAGGTTTTCGCTTTCGTTTGTTTTCCTTTCTACCGACTGACAAATGGTAGAATACAAGGCAATCCTCCGGCAGAGCCAGTGGGCGGAAGCGTCCACGCATGTCCCGATTGTCACAGCTCAGGCTAACGAACTTGCCCAGCCTCGCAGTGCGTAAAGGATTCTCCGATTCCTGTCGCCACTGTCACAGACTAGCAACGTGAGTAGGCACAGCCCTGACAGTGAGGCAACGACATGCAGCTGCTCTGACGGGCTGTGCAGATGTTTGCAACTGTTACGCCTTGCCGGGGAAATCGCCGGTGAAATGTCACGAAAAATCCACGAAAGCTTTGTCCAGGTTCCCAGCGTGAGGCCCCCCAACATTCCCCAAGCTAGCTGGCCCGAGGATTGGGTTGAGTTGCGCCTGGCTCTACCCATAGCCTATTCTAAGCCTCCACCAGAACTTAGGGTACTGTTTGTCTCACAGATGTCGCATGGGTAGCTGTGGAAGCTCTCAACCTTCTGCTGGGGTCATGCTGCAAGATGTCAGCCCCTATTTTTCGATACAAACATCAATAGCTCCGGCTCATGTTAGCTAGTCATGGTTGTAGGACCATGCTTCGGGATGAGGCCGCGAAAGACTTCAGAATGCATGGCATTTCTTTTTGGGGATTGCGCCATCTACCGGTGTGTCATTTTGAGGAGGGCTCTAAATCAGTTGATGGCACAGCTGTAACAATGCGCCATCTACCTACATTGTGGCCCTGACTACCATCAAAGGAGATTAGTGAACGATTTTTTCGCATTTGCTTTTGGGGTGTGCTCCTTAACTTGATCTGATGGGAAATAGATGGCTCATCAACCCAGTGAAACATTGATTGGAACCATAAATGTTGTACTGTAACCCTTGGTCGTGCCCGGCCATCCTCGCGCATAACCAGGTTCAAGTTCAAGTTTGTGTAATGGGGGTTGCTCTAAATAGATATGTTTTCAATAAGCATATCACAGTACTGTACTGCATTCAGTTTTGCTACATTGCGCAGTATTTGGTAGTATTTGTATAGGTTGGGCCGTCTATTTCTCACAGGAATACAGGACCAGGGGAAGGTAAAGGAGAAGCGAAGGAAAGGATAGGAAAAGGAAAGGGGGAGGGCATGAAAGGACATGCAAAGGAGACATTTAGGGGTAAGGGGAGTAGAGGAGAGGTTGCGCACAGGGACCACTGAAATACAGGACCAGGGGAAGATAAAGGAGAAGCGAAGGAAAGGAATTCTGAAAATTGGTCAAGGGAGTTTGAAGTGGAAGCACAGGGAAAGGGAAGAGAAAGGCGAAAGGCAAGGGAAGGAGAGGGAAAGGACAGGAAAGCAAGGGTGAGGAAAGGAAAAAACACGAAAGAAAAGCAAAGGGAAGGAAAGGTAAAGGAGAAGTGAAGGAAAGGAAGCAAAAGGATAAGACAAAGAAGGGGAAAGGACATGACAGGAGAGGGAAACGAGACATTTAGGAAGGGAAAGAGAGGGACGGGAGAGGGTCAAGAGAGTTGCCTCATCTATTCTCACAGGAACCACTGAAAGAAGGCGTGAATGAGCATAAAAAATACTATAAAAGGGCGCATGATTTTCTACAAAAATTTGGTCTGCTCCCCTTAGCCTGGGCGTGTCTCCAAAGGGCGCTGTCGGAGCCATCTACTCTGACCCCGGTGTATCATTTTTTTCCACGAAGACTTGCAATTCCAGGATGAAAGAATATTGATCAACCACCGTATGTATATATACATATATGTGCGTGTCTACAGCTATATAATTGCATAATGTCGACTCCTGATTAATAAACCCCCTCCTCCCCCCCCTCCCTCAACAATTGAGACTCCAGAATAATGTGCTAGAAAACCAATCAGTTGATCAAAATGAAAAGAATCATTTCTTAGCTATCTCTGGCAATACTAATTGAAAGGAAGTCTGCAATCAAAAACCTTCAAAAAAATCAAATCTCAATGGAAAGCCAGAGATGAAAAATAACAATATATAACAATGAAAAAATCAAGAAAAAACTATCCCTCCAAAAAAACATTATTCTGGTGGCCTTTATTAATCAGTGCAGGAAAAAAACAAGTCATTATTATGGGGACCTTTATTAATCAGAGGACCACATTATGTAATTATGTGTGTGTTTGTGTGTGTGGGCGCACACTTTTGTCCCGGAACCACTGACCAGTGCTCGTGCCGGTTGGTACCCCCTTGAAATATTGAGGGGGGAATGCCAAGAAGTGCGCAGGTAACTCGCTGGATCGCATAAGACGCTTGGTGCGAAAATGCTTAAACATATCCCTTTAGGCCCGACCAATACAGACAGCTCGAAAGACCACATCCCCAACTTGCATCACAAGCAAGCAGTCAATCAATCTCGCGACTTTCTCCCCCAAACCCACATATGTGCGCACCGTCTGGTGCTTGAGCGTGGACCTAAACCTGGGGCTCGCTTGGCCCTGAAAAAATGCGTCAAATCGAAAATGAGTGAGAACATGTCAGGATCAGAAGCACAACAGAACAACCAAGGGAAACGGTCAAGGCACCGTCTCACTACATCTTCAAACACAAAATAAAATTAGAAATTTCGAATTGGTACGAGAAAGGAAATTCAATTGTCAGTCACTCAAAGACTTCATTCAAAGAAACCCTCCTCCTCTTAGTTTGCAAGGGCTGAATTAGCAAGGAATCTAGGCGAAGCAGCTATACCGGGAAGGAAAGGACATTTGCAGCACATTGCCCACTATGAAGCCAGCCTGCAGTGGAAGCCTCCAAGACAGGGATGTGTGTGACATCCTCTAAAACAGCGGAAATGGAACGGTAGTCCCACATCAATACCCGTTCTAACAGACTGTTACATGACGTTATATCATCAAATGAACTGGACATATGACATGTAATTTGCCGCACTGCAGATGCAAGGCTGAAACTTGCGGAATGAACCTGCGGCGCAAAGCCGACCTCGCAGCAATCAAAGCAGAGAGTCAGCTCCCTGACTCGGAGTTCCTGGCCATAATAGGCCCTTCTGACGGGGAAGGCCTGGCAGGTGGTGCTGCATCGCTTCTTGCTCATAGAGCTCAGATGAAAGCAGCTTTCCCAGGTGCAGAAATTGAGGCCAATGAAGCTCCGATGGCAGACATAGACCGATGCCCGTTTGCATTGAAAGTTTCCTGCGGTTCAGCATGACAAAGCGCGACTGAAGGAATGTTGAGAGCACCCTTGGACAGCTTCTACTCCAATTGCAACATGTGCAGAGGTGCGAAGCCCACCTACCACGTTGGCATTTCCCTTTTGGTATGTGCATGTTTGAGGTCAGTACATGGACCACCACCACTTCTATCATCAGCTTTGCCCCCGATGTGCAGACCACAACTGGGAGAAGCGTCATCAGACAGCCGACATGAACGGCATGGTCTGTGTGCCACCTTCCAAGTTTAGCCTGTTTTGCTGGGGTGGCATTGACAAATCAGATGTTTATGCTTCCTCGGTTGTGCAGGTAGTCACTGGTGGCCGAGTGCGAATTGGCTATAGGATTGCTGCAGCCTTAGGTGTGAGATAGAGAGAGAGATGGACTTGAGATTAGTTGATTTTGAAGTTGTGAAGGACACAAGAGGACTTTGCTGAACTTGTCTTCGTAGGTCTTGAAGTTGTTGAGAGCTGGCGCCTTCGTCCTCACGACTACCAGGTATCCGAGTGATTGTTTCCAAGCTGCATAGTGGATCATCGTGTGACCGTGTATGTGTGTGTGTGTGCTGTGTGCGCGTGGCAAGCCTTGCAGGCGGTGTGACACTGTGAGCCAGTGGCTGTGATGGAGTGTGCATAAGGTGCTTGGCGCTTCTCCCAGGAAAGCGATTATGAAGAATGGCGGCACCGGCTGGAGGTTCTGCCAGAGCAAGGCAGCTGTACAAATGCTAGGCATTCCTACCATTTCCACCAAGGTTTGTGGTCCACTGGAACTTTGCGATGTGCGTTTGGTGGAACATTTCTGCGATCAATTGGTTAGGCGCTTTCCACGAATCAATGTCACCTGCTTGCATTGGGCGCGTGTTGGCGATTGTTCCAAGCTTAGGCAGCATATAATAGTTGTTTAAAAAAGAAAGTCGTGCAATATATATATATATATTATTATACTATATTATATTATATTATATATATATATATGTGTGTGTGTGCGTTTTTACGTTTTATGCATAACCGTCAGGCACTCGGACAAAAGTTGCAGCACAAGGAAACGTGGGTTTTTATCTCTTGCTTTGACAGTTGATGACAGTTGCAATGTAGAGCATCAGAACTCAGAACTTCAACCACAAGCCTCAAGACAGAAACCTTTTTGTCAACAGCATTTAGTGTTCAACTTCTTTTCTGTTGCTGCGTGATAATGATGGGACATCTACTCACCCCCCAAGAGTTACTCCATGTTACTCCATGTTGTCTATTTGTTGTGCAAGAACGAGACGCCTTGCCCGAGTTGTCTCTTACACCCAGGTGTTGATCAACAACGCTGCGCAGACCCTAACCCGTCAGAAAGGATGGAATTTACGCATGGCAGAATTGGAACAAGCGGCGGCGCTCAGCTCAGAGATGCTGAGAGTACGCCGTAGGAGACTGTAGGAGTAAGGTTTCAATGATTTTTAGCGGCTTGCCAAGCTTATGAGTTGCTCTGCTGAATGTCTTTGAGGCATTCCGGCTCCATGAGAATTCCAAAACACACAGCACAAAGGCTGGCCTTTTCGTGGGCAAATACGACAGCTAAGTCTGTAAGCGACGCATCAGCATCGGCTCTTTTTTCGAAGGAGTTATACTTTGTCGTTTGATAGTTGCTATGCCTCAACTTCCATGTAAGCCTCGGCCACGCATGGGCAGTATTGAAATGATTAGGGCGCATTGACTTCAAGGCGCCGCAGATTTGCCATCCTCATCAACTTGCTATTGCCCATGGACCACATCATCAGCTACATGAGTCACACGAGCCTGGAATTGAATTGGCCGTCCCACGTCCAAGCGTGCTTTGGAGGCAAGAATCAAGAATCAGCCTAAAATTACTGTATAGCAAGATGGCTTTGCCAACATGAGAGGCTCATTACTCATTCATTCTTTTCCAGTTGTTTTTCCCGATGCATTGGAATTTGTCAAACTGCAGTGGCCAGAGGACGGATGCTAAGGCCGCATGGAAGGATGCACTTGTGCTACAGGCCGGGCCACGACATGCAATGGATTACGTAAACAAATGCAGCAAAAACTCAATGGTGGTTGCAGAATACCCAAAGACCAGTCCAAAGACCCTCTCGCCGTCCCCTCTGCACGATGTCCCCTCTTGGGAGAGGAAGAAGCGTTGCCGTGGGCACACATGGTCCGATCAGGAAAATTAAGAAGGAAGACAGGGTAGCAGAAAGTATACGAGGAAGGGAGGAGGAAAGCAGTGTGTATGTGTGTGGGTGAGGGTGCGAGGGTGTGTTTGTATTGTGTTGTTGTGCGCCTATGTGGGTGTGGTTGTGTTTGTGTTTGTGTCAATGCTGTGTTGGCCCTTTGCCATTCTCAGGGAATGGTCCGAATGGTGATGTTGCGAGAGGAGAACCTCAGATCGATCAAGTGCAGGTTTGCTAATTCTTGCAGACCAATGAAGAAGCACGCCCTTCACGCCAGATGCGTCAATCGTTTGGTTGTAACGTATGTCCGTATGTCCCGTTGCTGTTAGTGTGTCAACATGTGGTTCAGAGCTCACAATAGTATGCAGCCTACCAGGTGGAAACAGCATGCTGTCCTAGGTATATAATTTCTGAAGGTAGAAACTCTTGCAAACAAAGTCATCAAATCCGAACTCCTGAAAAGCAACATCCTTCTCCGGATGGTATTCATCCCATCTTGGCTTCTCAATAGCCAGCATCCAAGCCAATGAAGAATCACGCTCTATGGCCTCTAAGAAGGATGCACTTCATCTGAACCTTTTTTCGTGATTGTGCTAGCTGGGCCCAACTCCTTCCAACCTCCCAGCCATGAACGAAAAAGTATTGTTGGTATCTACTCCATTGTACCCTCCTGGTTCGTCTTCTGGCTTGTAGGCCATAGGTTCCCCAGGCGTGCCGTAGATGGAAGGCCTGTGCTTGCGGATCAAGATGATTCAAGTACAACCAGTACAGTACAACCCTGATATTCAGTCAAGAGTCAAGCGGCCCCAATTCCTGGCCAGGATGACGTTCGCCTGTGACTTGCCGCACGCGTTTCCCCGTCGCGACTTATGATCGTGCGGATGCCTTACCCGATGATCCGACGGTCCGATGATCCGACGCTCAGTGATCGGAGGCGGCCTTATGGTCTGAAGGTCTGATGATCCCGTGGTCCCATTATTGTTTTGATGACTGGCAGCAAAGATGATGAATAATCTTGTGGGGCTATTTCTCCACCTCCAAGGATCCCAGAATACCCACACACCCAGCTGCAATCCTGGCTGCCTTCTTTCCATGGTCCTTGAAAATTTGCTGGCGTGAGACTCAATCATTTCCAGCAGGAAGAACATAAACCCATGCCTGCACATGTGTTTGGTCTTGCGCTTGTAAGCAGACAGCCAAGCGAACGTGAATTCCGCCAGTTCCAAATCACTCAGCGCACGAATGGGGTATTGGGTTGGTGCTTTGAAGCTTAGGTAGAAGTGGGTTTGTTTACTTTTCACTTTTACAGTATGTATCTTTGTCCTTAAGAACGTAAGTTAAACTGAAAGAAGTAAATGTGTAAAAACAAAAAGCAAATGGCATAAAACAAATCCAAGAAAAACTTTAGTATTGGATTTGTTTGGATCACATTAGGTTTTGCAGAAAGTGTCGGTGTGGCCAACAGCATGGAATTTGTAAATTTTCCCGACTGAGGTCTACCCTTTGCTGATGGATGTCCATACTCTGAGTGCCCCCCTCCTGTGCCATGGCCTGATGCCGCCTGCTCCTGGCACCCCCGTGGGGCTGCTAGAGCTGCGGCTGATGTGCTAATGGGCGATGAGGATGAGGTACGGGCTGGCCCCTCTGGCTCCTCGCCTCGATTGCATTGCCCTATAAAAGTTTGTGTGGCTCATTCCTCCTCCGAGCATAACGGTTGGGAGACCTTTGCTGGGCTGCGAGCACATGTGGATGCTCATTTGCTTGGGCTTCTCCCTGGCGCGCCCCCTCAAGATTGGCTGCGGGCTCGCAATGTTGTCGGGTGTCGCGAACGTGGCCGCTTGGTGAGCCGCCGATGCAATGGTGGTGCGCGCCGCACCGGCGAGGCGACACAGCTTGCCGCTCGACCTCAACCCATTCATCTGCCTGGAACACTACCGGATGCTGATCCCGATCAGCTCCTTGGTAGCTTGCCCTCCTTGAGTGAGATTTGCGCTGCCCCCATCGGCACCCGTGACTTGGTCAGCTCTTCCTTGCTGCCGATGGCCCAGAAGGAGTTCCTTCGGTGTGTTGCGCAAGTCCTGCAGCACAACTGTGCGGATGCTTGGGCCGACCCGATGGGTGGCAGCGACACTGTGGCACGGAAACGACGTCGCCTGGCGTGGTTGGAGCTATGGAGTGGACACCTGTCCTGCGTAGGGGGACTAGGGCATCTCGGCGCTTGCTCTTTTGGTGGTCTTTTGACTAGTTGCTTCCTGATGCTACTTGCAGGTGCGTATGTTGTGCTGTGGGTTTCTGATTTCCTCATCATTTTGCGCTCTCGTGTTTTGCGTGCCCCACCCTCTGCCACCCTTCGGCACGCTGGGATAGGAACTTTGCGCCCATGCTTGGGCAGCAGCATTTTTAAGGCATAGGTTACGCCTTATGTTTCTTGTTTGCATATGCTATGCGTTTTTGATGTTTCCCATCATGTGACAAGGCGTTGCTCTCTTGGCGCTGGGGCATTCTATTCTATTGCGCTGTAGATGCATCAGTCCCCTTCTTGTTGCAACGGAACCACCACATCTCATCCAACCGCCTCGTGTGATGGAGTTTGGGGGGAGCGGCGCACTCTTCACAAGCTGGGGCTCCACTTTCCCTGAGGGGCAACAACGTGGTGCTCGACTCAAGCTGTTTTGTTGGCTCGACGGGGCATGCCTGGCAAAGCTGTGCAGCGCGTTGCGAAAGCACCCTTGGCAGCTCCCAGTGAGGCTACCATAGCAGCTATGCAAGCCAAGTTTCCTGCACGCCCCCCCCACCAGCTTGGTTCCAGCCGGCAGCTTGCGCCCCCTGCCAACGAGCTCACTTGTGAAGACGTGGTGCGAGCCATCCGCTCCTTTCCTCAAGGCGCTGCTCCTGGCCCTAGCGGGTTGCGACCTGATTTTCTCAAGCAAGTAGTGGGCGAGGGCGATGAACAATATGGCGCTCAGCTTCTCACCAGCCTTGTGAACTTCCTGGCGGACGCCGGTTTTGGATTTACCGGCTGCCTTGGACATGGCGCCTTGCTACGCTGATGATGGCCTCCTTGCGGGCCCCTCGGCTGAAGTCCTCCGGGCCTTGCAGCATTGGACCCAAGAGGTTTTAATGTATTATGTTTTCGCGAAAGCTAAACATGCAGTCGCGAAAGGTTGTGCGAACTTTTCATTGGCGAAAGCTAACATCTCAGTTGTTTTTTTCGGTGTGAGATAGGGCCCAGGAAGGAGGGACCCTGGTCGCGTAAACTTATAGTGGACCCCGGTAACAACAGGCCCCACTGCTGGTCCCTTTTGCGCTTGAAAGAGAACTTCAGCAAGTGGCAGCCGTCGTCGTGGACACAGCAAGTGGCCTTTGGCGCTGCTGCATGCGCTTCTGCCATTGTAACATATCTCTGGCTCAGACTCTCCGACCCATAGATTTCACGGTTGAAAAGAATAGTGCCTGATGAGATACACACTGCCAATACGCCTGCGGCTCTTGCTAGAAGATTCTGCGTGTCTTCTTTGTGAGTGGAGCGAGGCACAGCAGCCAGACCCTCTCGAGAAGACACTTGAGGTAACACATGTGAAGGCAAGGGGCCGTGGTCCGCTGCAGGCTGAAGCACTTTCCACTTCGTGTTCGTTTTGTTTGCTTGGCGGTCAGCTCCAGCTTTGTTGAAGTAGCTGGTCAACAGTTCCTGGTTCACAGATGTCTCTGACGCCCAAGCACCTCTCGGCCATCTGGTTGAAACCTGTGGTCTAGAATTGCGCGCTCCTGGCGCAAAGGAATCATGGCAAGGTCGGTGATGGTCGGCGGTCGCCCTAAGCCAAAAATGGTGAGAACACGGCCTGCTTTGAAAGTTTGAACCAGCGAATCACAATCTTCATGGACTGATGCACCATCCCGCTCAAACTCTCTCTCTCTCTCTCTCTTCCTCTTCTCGGTTCTTTTCCTGAGCTCAATCATTCCACCGCAGCCTCAAGCCAAAAGTGGTGCCCCAGTTCTACGTCCACCTCCATGGAAGATGCTGGCGATGCCTCCGACAGTGACCAGCATATCTGGCACCCCAACAGACCAAAACCAGATATATACATTATCTAAATATGTCCGTCCTCAGCCGGACTCGTGGTTTGCAAGAGTTGTCTCTTTCAGGTCCAGCATCGCTCACACTTGATGTAGCTGAGGCTTTCCCACTCAAAGAGGTCTCGACAGTGCCAGCCCATGTCCTTGAAGTACGCTTGCAAGATCGCGATAGGCCCGCCAATGACGCGCTACTGTGGCCGTTTGGCCAAGCTTGAAACAATTTGCGAAAAGCATGCAGCTGTTTGTTCACTATGATCTTTGGCTCCGCGTCCTGTACAGTTCGTCGCACCAAGATCAGCACAGCACACGCCGAGCTTGAGCCAAGAGCTTGAGCCATCTCTACCTCTCTGTTTGTTTGTTTGTCTGTTTGTCGGTCTGTCTCTCTCTCTCTCTCTCTCTTTTTGCCGGGGTTGGACGTGTGGCCGATGCAGGTGTTGCAATGACCTGACGGGCCAGTGCTTGAGCTCATTGTCAACATCTCATTCAATAAATTTTAGATTACGTTTCCTGTGTTGACACACCAATCAGTTTTTTTTGCGGTAGCCCTGCTTCACTCATCCAAAATTTCGAGGTTTGTTTTGAATAGGGGTCTTTAGACGCAATACTTAGGTGCCAGTACTCACGAAGCTATGACATTGTCATCCAGGTCCATATTGGCCATACACCCCTTAGCCCCCCAAGTTTCAAAAATTCTGGAAGCACCACGAATCAATCATTGGGTTCTTCGTTGCCATGGCCTGGGTTAGAGCACCTATGGCTTTCTATTTCACGGAATCTTCCACTCCTGTCTCAATCAGTCCTTTTCTTGTCCCCATCACTATCACAATTTGGATTCTTCAGAAAGACTCAAAGGCAGAACTCTATTTAAAAAGAGCTAAGCGATGGTCCTCAGAGCGCAGGAGCAATGCCTGAACTACCGTGGTCTCAACACACTCCTTGGGTCCCTTCTCAATGAAGGAGCTACCCCTCCCACAGAGGAGGAGGACCGGCGTTCGTCAATGAAGCCATGGAGAAGCCTCCGCGCTTTCCTGCAGATGCTGCTGGTCTTTCGGCAGCTTTCCTTGACAAAGCCTTCACGAAGGAGGGGGCCCCCAAGGCTGACATCGTCGACGAGGAAAAGAAAGTCGTTGAGACCACAAAGAGCCTGGACATGATGCTGCATGAGGTGGATAGCCTGCAGGCTGAATCTGAGAGCGTCGCCACCTCAGAGTCAGAAGGGGAGATCAACAAGGCCGAGCTCAAGAGAACGGCTGAGAAGACCTACCAGGAGGAGCTCGACGGCGAGGAGGACACCGAGGCATGGCCAGAGTTCTGGCCCACGCATGCTCAGGTGGAAAGACGGCGAAGCTACATTTGCCGTCGCTGCCGCCTGGCCTCACGGAGTCAGATGATCTGCCAGTCCCTGCAGCACCGAAATGCGGGGCGCAAGGGAAGTTCGAGTACTTGAAGGTAGATGACGCCATGGACGCCACGGTGGGCTTTTGCCAGAGGTGTTCGCCGTGTACTGAGTACGGAGACTGCAAATTTTTACGCAGTCATATGGGCCTAGCCGATAAGGGAGCAACCCCCTATCGATGTGTTCGTAGATGCTGTGAAGGATCTGGGAAGCGCTCGGATCACTTCCGCGCCTTGCACCAGCCAGGCGATGCACACAATTGACCGGGACGGCGGTCAGACTGAGCAGCGCGACACAAAGTCGGAGCAGTCTTCCGAGTGCGCTCTCGGTTCCTTTCGATCGAAAGCAAGCGGGGAAGGTAAGACTGCCCGCCACTCGAAGGCCCCGCAAATTTTTGCAGATTTGAGGAGGGCCCCCCACTTCAAGGTCACGTGGAAGCGGCTGCAACGCATGACCGCAGCTGCTCTGGTCGCCAAAGTCCTGGGCCGGGCCCGCCGCGAGACCACTGCCCATGGCTTCTGCGGTGAGTAACCCGGTGGCCTTCAAGAAAGCAGCCTCGCAGTTCGGAGTAGTCGGATTTCCTGATCCTCAAATCGATAGGCATCCTGACCTCAGAAGCTTTTGCACTGAGAGTGACGTGGATCTTGAGCATTTCCTAAAAACCTCCGTGTGCCCGTCAGCCGCCTATGAAGATGAGAACGGAGCGCTCCAGACATTCCCCACAGTTCCGCAGATTGAGTGGCAAGTCTTCAGGACGACAGAGGAAGCTGCCACTCTGCGAAAGCTCTGGCTGGTGTCAAAGGAGCAGTGCAAGATCAAACTCGAGAGACTGGCCGCCGGAGATGAATCTGCCAGGGCGCGCTGGCCTAGTCAGCTGCCATCAAAAGAGGAGAATTCGTCGCACCCTCTTCTGATGCGGAGCGGGCGAGCTTGCGTGCCCTGACGCAGGTGAGCAAGTCGATGAAGGGGCCAGGTGCCAACTTCGAGCACTTGTCCTGGGAGGTCTACATCAGCATGGAGGATGAACCAAGGTGAGCTCGCGCTGACGAGTGACCAAAAGCTTTCAGTCGAGCACAGCCCAGAAGACGCTGGGCGAGAGGACCGGTGACCTCGAAACTCTGAGGAAGTACTTGGAGATCCGAGCCCGAGCTTTCGCCTACCTGGAAGCAGCTACCTACAACGTGTCCCTCAAGGGATGAGGCCACCCACCATCCATTAAATGCCTGCACAAGGAGCTCCTTCGCTGGCTCTCACGCAGCGTGGGCACACTGGACAAGGGTGTGGAGCACCACCTGGAGCACGAGGAGTTGCCGCTCTGGCGATTGCTGGATCCAGTGATTTCCACCTTGCCGGTCAGGGCATTGAGCAGGAGTTTAAAGGGACAAAGCGGAAGGCGGACACAGGCCATGATCAAGCGCCTGCCAAGGACGGTCAGAGGAAAGACGACCAGTTCCCAAGACGTGCCTGGTCCTGGTATGTAAGCAGAAGCACGATCCCTTATGCCCTCACCCTCCTGATATTTAGAAAACGGCAGAGAGAGAGAGAGAGAGAGAGAGAGAGCAAAGAAGAGGAAGGCTGAATTGAGGGCTGAGTACGAGAAGTATGGCTATGGAGGCCGTGCACCAAGTCCTTTCTCACCTCAGGTCAGACGTTCGTAGAAATCTTTTCAGGCCCTAACGCACCCCTCAGCACAGCTATGGCAGGCGTGTGTCCTCAGAAAAGGGGGTCCTGAACGAGCTGCAGACACTTGCGCAAGTGATGAGTGGAGGTAGCTCCAGCTCGAAATCCACTGAGGGGCTTTCACGCCCGGAGCTTTCCCGGAGTCGATGCTCACAGGACCCAATCCAACTGTGCCAATCCAGTTGAGTCGACAGCAAACAGGTTGGCAGGTGTAGAGTCCTCACAGCAGCCAGGATATGGAAAACGAATTCAGCTAATTGCGGATGGCTTGAATTCACCAGAAGCGCATTTGAAGGAAGCCCGTAAGTTGACACATCCTTTCAAGACGATCACAGTCCTGAAGGAGGTACACTGCAATGCTCTGAACGAGTCCTCTACTTTGGATTTTGTAACGAAGAACGGCTCAAGACCTTGTGCAGGTGGAAGTCTTTGCTTCAGGACAAGGATGTCCAAGATCTCATGAAGGTATGGCAAGCAGCACAGCGGTCAAGCTGGGCCGGTCCCCGAGGACAGCCCGCATGGACGCGCTTGGACGTTCCTACGGAGTTGAGGACACCGCTGTCCCGGAACTTTGCCTAAAAAGGAATGCCCATAGTTGGGCGAGCCCTTGAGTCGCCCTTGTTTGACGCGCGCGAGGTCCCTGCCGCTATGAGCCTTCAGGAGCCCCTGAATACAGCCGTAGCGAGAAGGAAGGATTCCTTGAAGAAAGTTGCCTGTATGGCTAAGCTTGGGGGTCACGACATGGCTGCTGCAATCCAAGAAAAGACCATGAAAGAAGTTCAAGGAGGTACCATGGCTGGTCCCTTTTCCTTGTCGCAATTGGAGACACGCCATGGCCGTTTCTTCAACATCACCCCAAGCTTCGGTCTCCACCAAGGCTTCAAAGAGGATGGTACGAACTTGACTTCTTTTTGTGGCAGGGCTTAGTCTTCTCACACTAGCAGTTGCTGCTCGTGGCAGAACCAGCTTACACCTGAAGGTGGCAGGGCTTGGTTACACATTTAACTTGATTGGTTTTTGTTTTTAGGACAGGTTTTCCTTCAGCAACGGTGGCTCAAGCAAAGACAGACAAAAACTTGACGCGAGTGAGCATGATGTCGCGAGTGACCAACGGCGTTGTTGCTTGGAGTGGTAGCTGCGGCAGCGTGGGCGGTGATAGGGGTCCCTGGCGAGCACGACCGAAGCGGGGACTTCGCCTGCTGAGCCGGCTGCGGCGAACCGGAGGTGTGGGCAGCGGAGCAGGGAGCCGAGGCGGCCCAGCAGCAGGCGGCGGGCCCGCATGGAACAAATGGTGCACGCCGCGGCCCACGCGGCGGCTCAGCAAGCGGCTTTCCTGGCAGGGGCCACAGCCGCTGACGCGGGGTCCTGTCTCGCGGAACTCAAAGAGAAGAAGGCGGCTAGGAAGAAGCAGAAGGCCGTGAAGCCAGAGGAGGAAGAGTGGGACCAGTGGGGGGAAGAGGAGTCGGACTGGTGTTGGACTGGACACCCGGACCCAGCGGCAACAGCGCAACTGCCGCGCAGGCTGCTAGCAGCAGTGAGTTAAAAAAGATGCGCTTGGTCTTTTTGCGATTTTTTGCAATACTGGAATTTCCCCACACTAGCAGTTGAAGCTGCTTGTGGCAGGAAGCCGTGGCAGGGTTTATAGCTTCCTCACACTAGGAGTTGAAGCTGCTCGTGGCAGGAAGCCTTGGCAGGGCTCGGTTTCCTCACGCTAGCAGTTGAAGCCTGGCCCTTACAGCTGACGGTGGAAGGGTCCTGAGCCGCCATCAGTGGCAAAACAACATGCAACTTTCACACTCGCTCTTCCTGCTTTTCCACCGAGCTCAATGTATTTTTCAATACATTCAAGTCAGCGTTGCTCATGAATTTGCACGCGTGCTCTGGACTATAGTCATGTACGCTGCGTGAATCTTATAATAATGAAGCCATGAAACATCATGAAACATGGACATGATAACAACAAATAGCATATTGCATGTGCTGCATGTCCAGGCTCAAAGCATTGCGATCCACGGCAGCCCTGCGCATCCATCCTGCAGGTGACGCCGAAATTTCGTAGAATTGACGACCATAGCGCAGGCATGACCAACACGGCTGCAATGCGCTCTCAGCGCATCACAATGGCAATGGCAGACTACGCTGCGGTGATGGCTAGGCGAAGTCCCTCTCCCGGACCATCAAGATCCATCAAGTAAGTATTTCCATCACAGGAGCCGAAGAAGTGGACCTCTTCGAGATGTTCGGTCAGCCAAGCGGGACATGCTCTTCCAAATTTCTATATAGAGTGGCCGAGCCGCTTGATGCGCAAGGGTTTTCATTTGCTTCTTGCATGACCACTTTTTCGACGACTTTTTCCTCGTCGATTCCTCAAGTCGAGCGGAAACCGCTATGTTCTGCGCGCACGAGGCCTTCAAACTACTTGGTTTCGTTCTTGATCCCAAGAAGTCACAACCGCCTAGTACGACCGCTTCAGTCCTAGGTGTCATGTTTAACTGCGCCGCCCTTTCACACGAGAGGCTCCTCACCGTGGAGCCGAAACCCACGAGATTGAAGAATTCTCTTTCCCTTGTCGACAAGGTAATACAAGATAACTATTTGCCTCCCAGTCTCGCAGCTAGTCTTTTGAGAAAATTTGATTTCCTGTGCACTACACTCTTCGGGAAGGTGGGTCGCTCTTGTACCCACGCCCTGCGCCTTCGGCTATGATCCTGCTTCCCCACTGGCCCTCACACCGACTCTCATCCTATCACTGCAGCTCGTGAAGACCATTCTCACCATCTCCCACCGAGGTCAATCCGGTTGGAAGATGATCGCTTGCCAGTCCTGCTCTACACAGACGCTTCGGACGTTCGGTGCTGTTTTGCTCCCCCCACCTGACAACTCTGTGCTTTACTTCAGTTGGGTGGTCCCTATATCTCTCGTGGACCAATGGATCCCCCAAAGAATCGTATATGGGTCAGTTGGAATTACTTGCAGCGCCAGCCGCCTTGAGTACTTGGGCTGCTGAGCTTACCGCTAAGCAGGTCATTCACTTCGTGGACAACGATTCCGCCGCTGCAAACCTGGTTCGAGGTTACTCTCCCGACGGCCCAAGCCGACTTCATGAAACGCATGAGAGCAACTGAATGGATGCCCAGAATTTCTTTTGCATGAGCCGACTTTCCTTTTAATTTTTCTTGGGGACCCCACTGCGCCCGACATGGGGATACCGAGGAAGGCCTACCAGGAGAGCATTGGGGTTTCCCATTCCTTGGTCTCCTTACGGTTGAGTGCAACCGTTCCCACGCGGTGCAAGAGGAGCGTGGTCCCAACGGAGAAAAAGCAAGCGGCAGCTTGATTCCTTATTGGAGCGTCAGAGGTAAGAATATCCACGGTCATTACACACATGAATTGGCAGCAAGACTGTAGCCTTCAAGCCTTCTTTGTCTTCTTCTCCTCCTTTGTTTTCTCAACAGTCAAAGATACTCCGCACAACTGCGTCAAGGCACTGCGATGCCGAGTGGGTTGGAGCTGATCAGCAGCGATGGCTTTGAGATGCAACGTGTCACCATCAAGCTTGAAGATGGGGGACTCAGGGTTGGCTTGCAATCACTGCCATCCTATTTTCTTTCCGGCCCTTCTCCCACCAATTTCGCAACTTGTCGGTTGCTGCTGGCGCATTCCGAAAGAGCTGCTTGCGGAGGTACTGCGTACTGCTTCCTTCTCAAGGCCCAGCATTGCAGCTACGTGCGGTGTTAGAGAAGCCCACAAGTGGCGCGGAACGCCTGTTCCACAGCAGGGAACGGGCGACTACGCAAACATCCAGATTAACACGATTACCAATTACCACCCAGGTCGGCCAGATGGCACCAAGAATCTTTCCTTGGCCGCTGTGCAATGAGGGCCCGTCTCGGATCGTTCCATTGGTATGTAAGTGGATGGATGTTGGATGTCACATCGAGCGAGATGCCAACCCTGAGGTCACCTTCACCATACGAGCCTGACGTCTTGGTGATTGGTGGCCCTGGCCGCGCTCCCAAACTGGAGTACTGCACATAATTTGTTCAAGGCCGACTGATATGAGTTGATTTTGCAAACTTCCCGCTCAGCCTTGCCACCATCTTCTTCAGCAAGTAACCCGAAGGATGTCAAGAAGTCATAGGCTTCACCCAAGTTGGCCAGCATTCCTTACCATTCCTCTCACGCAGAGGCACATGCAACTTGCTTGCGTTCCTCACCTGCTCCCACTCTGTTGCACACCGATGAAAGAATTCTCCCAATGGCCTTGCAAGTTTGGAACAACTCTTGCACATGGAGAACGGCCCGAGGTTCAAGCATTTCCAGCGCCAAAGGAGCCGATGAAAGTTGCTTAGTTACATCCAGTAAGGCTACAGCTGCTGGCGGGCGGGCTGGTGCTGTTGTGCAGCAAGCCGATTCTGCACCCGCTGGCAGATCATGCCGCCTCACGGCTTCATGATCTGGTCGCTGTGGCTGGTCATGCTCGGTTTCGCCCGCCATTGGTCAGAGGGCGCATCAGTGCTAGCTGCGCAATTGGCATACGGGAAATCTGCGCGCGCGGTGCTGGCTGCCCATGGAAGTAAGTGATGCCTTGCTTCTGTCAAGACACGGGCCGGCTTCCACAACCGCTCTACAGTGTCCCACATACTCTTCTGAATGGGCCGAAGGCTGAGGTCATGTTGCGCCACAATTGAAACGAAGAGTTTGCAAAACAGTCAGAAGTCAGAGCAAACGCTGCCTTCAAGTGTGCTGTTGCTTCGGTTCTGTCCGGGCATGGATCATGTCGCGACTCCTCTTTCATTAGCCAAAAAGTTCAAGCGTGGCAGCGGCTGCGCGTGGCCGACCTGGGCCCGAGGGGGCAAGACGTCTTTACCTTTGGGGTACATTAATTGCAATATTTGCCTGGTAACATTTGAAGCTACCCATGTGTGTGTGTGTTGAACCTATTCAAACAATAAAGGTCCCAACTGTAGTGACAGACACTGCGGTTCTGCATCCTTCGTTGCGCGCAAGTGGCAGAAGAGGTGGCCAAGCTTGGGCGCACCGGGACACGTACGCCGCAAAGTTTTGCCCAGAGCGTCTGACTGAGTGGAACCAGCACGTCCAGGCGCACGCGGCAGCCCTGGCTATCACTAGGGTCCCAGTGTGGAAAATGTTTGATGAGTGAAATGTTTTCGTTGCTTAACTATGTTTTGAACTTTAAGGATGGCTCACATTCGATGGCACCAAAATGTGTTTAATTGGAGGCCCCGGAACGCGCAACCTTCAGCCACGCACGCTTCCAAGTTGAACTGTGCTTTCCAGACACTCAACATAACACGGGTCAACCCGCTGCCTACCACTAATGACACAGCAAAGCATTTTAACAACAAAGCGTGTCAAGGTTTGGTTTGGCGACTGCGCCTTTAAAGTCCAAGCGAATAACCTAAAGTCCTCAACTCAATCCTAACGAGGAAGTCTGTTTTTCAAAGATCCCAAGTCATTGGCCGGCTCAGCCTCACATGGTTCATCCCGAGGGGAAGAGGAGTATAGCAACCAACATGCCTATTCATCTGCGCAAAAAACAATTGTTGACATCAGCAGGGTCGACGCAGCAGTGCACCGAGCAACAGGTCTTGCTTCATGGGTTTCAGGGTAAAAGTTTCTGTTCAAAATGATGTTCTGGACGGTTGCGTTGCAGTGCTTAGCAGGATGATTGGCAGTTGTTTTTGTTTTGTCTGTGGCACACGGTGCGGCGAAATTACGTTCGTGATGTCGCTGTGCCATGCAGTTTGGCGCGGCATGGGTGGAGAGTGTGTTAGCGTGCCTTCAGGCCGGTTGCGAACGGGAAACCCGATGGCGTAAACGTGGCGTGTCGCTGGTGAGCGGGATGGTGCTGCAGGCCAGGGGTAAACTTGCCAACAATTATATATATTTAGACCCGCTGCCTCCTCCTTTCACTTTGGATTCCACACGGGGAAGGCAAGGCTGCATGGAGGCCACTATGTTCTCATTCAATGCCTTCAACGTGGACCCTTGCTCCTCCTTGACCGACCATAAAGTTTCAAGACCCGGTCAATCTCATTGTGGTGCCTGTCAACCAAAAACCTAAAGCTATCTCGGCTACTTGGTCCTTGTGCCACTCACCACTCAAGGGACCGGGCAGGTTTCTTAGTCACGATGGCATCCCGTGAAATGTGCTCCATACACTTCCCCATGAATGTGTGGCGCAGGGCGCAAGCTGTTGGTTACTTTGCCGCGGCCGATCCATCCCTCCTCATGCACACTGGCGGGCTAGCTCCTGAAGCCTAAAGCGCTTCTCGCTAGCCCTCGCTGCCCTGAGTTTGTTCAGTGATTGTTGCTATATACCACGGGGCAGCGTGCCTGTAAGGGTGAGAGGGTGTTGGACGCAGCGCGCTGCCGCACAACGCGCCAGATAGCCACTGGAATAGAGCAACCTGGTGTAACGCCGCTTTGCTGCGCAACCTAGCCAACCGTTGGCCCCTTTTCAATGTTCAGCTGTGGATACAAGTGCACAATCATGGATCCACTTGCCCACACGCGCACGCAGCGGAACTGTCGGGATTCATTGAAGGCAACCATGCTGACGCTGGTGCACGTTGGCAAGGATGTCCGCGCTTGGCCGTGGTGCATCATGGCATTGTATGTGCACCAGAGTTCTGTCACGCACACCGGCTCACACCGATGACTTCAGGCAAGCGCGCGAAAAGATGCTGCAGGAATACAATCGCGCATCCTGTAAGTGTAAGGACTTTAAAATGTTCAAGTCCTTTCTTGCTCTGCCAGATGATTCGCAACCAACCACACCTTGCACGCGCACACAGCTGTATCGTTTGGAGCTTGCACTGGACCCAGCTTCTGATTGCCTTGGCAGGTTCCAAAGCAATCCAATTCGATCCGCGTATGCGTCCCCCCTTGCCGGTCTGAAAGATTGTATGTACATTGCGCGGTCGACGATGCTTAACATGCATAACCCTAAGCTGAAAACCCTGACATTTGTCCTTAATAATGTAAATCCGCGGGGCTCCAAAATCAACATCTCTAGTGGCCCCCATGCCCCAAATTTCTCTCGGAATATAGCAATAGCTTGCGTCGCGACAGCCTTTGTCACATGTCAAAAAATGCATTATATGATAGTGTTTTGAAGTGATGGATGCGCTTTGCCAACGCTCAAGAGTGTGACTCCACAGGACTTTCCTGAAGGCGAGTTGGACGAGTCACGTCAGCCCTTGGATCGTTCGATGACAAACAGTTGGACGCTTGCTCAGGAGGGAAAGCCATAGTTCAACCAGCCACTGTGGGAACAGATCGCTTGGCTTACACATCAATCCTTGCCCAGGTCGAGGCGCATTGAAGATGCTCCACAGTAGCGTTTGGATGAGGGACGGTGAGACTGCGATATGCCCTGTACATAGAGTGGTGTTTGGTTTTTGTGCTGTGGCCAAGGTCGCAACAGTTGAACTGCTACAGACGTTGGCTGCAAATACTGCAGCGCCATTCATTCTGTGCAGCAGGTTGGCCAGTGTACCGGGACCCAGCTTTAGTTCAGCTTGGCTTAGCAGCAACCTTGCCTAGCCAAGGTGATTGGACCAAAATGTGATGCCGCACCATTCGGACACATTGTCAATGTTAGCAGCGCTGACTTGCAATAAGTTCTCAAAACGTCAGCACTATGTTGAGCCAACCTTTTTGGGGGGGGGTTGGTTGCCAGATGTGTATCATCTAAGGCGCTTTGGAAGGCAAATTTTCTGTGAAGAACAAGAGCTCGGGTCATCCCCACACTAACATGGCAAAAGCAGCCTTGAACATGATGACCCACACCTCTTGCAAGGAGCGCATGAGAGCACGGGCAGTTCTTTACCCGGAAACACGTTTCAATTGAGGACATGTTCCGCCGGCGCATCCTCATGAACTGTGCCAAGAGCTGAGAGAAGTTTTGGGATGGGTAAGAATGCTTGGGGTTAAGAATGGCTGAGTTATCAAGCACTTTGACGTGTTGGGCGAAGGCAGGGGGTTCTCCCCCATTCGCCCCGGAAGCATGCACACCCCGTGACCTGGAAAACTAATGCCAAGCGCCACTGCCATGACAAATCGTTACACAGGCCTTGCAAGCAAATGAGGCATTGTCAATTGTTGACATACCCAGAGTAAACACTTGGCCACAAGAGCGCCTGCCGTGGCACCTTCCCACAGCACTTGGCACGGACAAGTGGAGGCTGCACAGACAGCCGCGACTTCCTTTTTGTTATCAAATTGTTGGATTTGTTGCCCATTTGTTTGGAGGCAGTTTTCTATAGTTTCATGGAGTTTTACTTGAATATACATGCCATTTCACATCCACAAAGATCTTTGATCTTTGATGGAAGGTTTTAGAGAGGAAGCCTATCTGTGATGAAGGGCTCCGGAAGGGCTTTCACAGAGATCCAAAAGAAAACTGTTGAAATGAAAGCCTTTCGGCCACAGACCCGGAGGACAACTGTTGAAAGTTGAAGTGATTTCTTTTTTACATTCAAGAACATTGTCATGTAGAGGTGATCCTTCCCAAAGATCAAAATTTGAAGTGTGCATAAAAGTTCTTAATACTAAAAGTGATCATTCCCAGAGATCCAGAAAAAACAACGTTTGCAATGAAAGGCTTTATAGTTTTTAAGCATAGAAGTGGCCGTTCCCAAGGACCCAGAGGAAAGTCTTTAAAATTACAAAGTTTGATCATTTTTGATATAGGAGCAACCTATGGCCCGCATCTGATAAAATCACCCAAAAGGTAGGTACCGGGGGGGGCGATATATATTTGTTTTTCGCATTTTTGAGCGAGTCAAGGTGACGTGCAAGGTTGCGCCAAAAGCTTGCACAGCCATTCAAATTGCAAGAGAATTCTCAGCTTCACGAGTCACTATTGTTGATGGATGGCCTCAAAAGTCACACAAGTCTACGCAACTACCGCTTGTACAAATTCCAAAGCCTGTGTGATTGAGCCTACATGTGAGAGTGCCTCTCGAATAGTGGCCCTGTAATCTACAGGGGGGTTGTTGGGCCTGAAACTGCGTGGAGTTTGCACAAAGCTTTTCACAGGTATTTGCGAGCAAACGTGCACGTCCTCGTTGAGCAGTGGCTCCAAGAGATTCCAAGAGTGCTAATCTCCCATGCAAAAGTTTCTGCCATGTGCCGGTGAAGTCGCCCGCAACAAGACACTGTGAGGAGAAGCAATCTGCTTCAGCCAGCGCAGAAGGAACGCCAAGTTCCAGGGAGGGTTCCACCAAGCCAAATTCAGGGAATGCGCCGCTTCAAAAGAACAGCCGAAGCAATGCAGCAACATTCTTGCGAAAAGCCAGTAGGCGCGACGCTTCGTGACGAGAATGATCGGTGACAAACCAGACGATGAAAATCCCCTTAACCATCCCCCCGCTGCAGTGTATTTTATGGTGAGGATGCGAAAACGTCACACAAACAAAAGCGCCGGCGCTTTTGTCAAGACTTTTTCTGCTGAGATACTGTACCTAGAAAGAATCGAAAGAATGTTTGACTGTTGGGAGAAGGGTCTCTTGATCTTTCTTGAAGTTTGATGGCCTTGAACTTTAAAGCCAGAGCAGCGCTAGCTTCACGTGAGCGAGCGATTGTGATCGCGTCGAAGGGCAAGCATCGCCCAGCAGGTGTGAATCTTCAAGGTCAAAACGCCTTGCACTGCCGAGTTCCACAAGCGTGCGGATTCGTCCATCATTGCTGCAAGATCCCTTACGAATAAGTTCTATGCTGATATGTCCCTGAATACAGCCCGGAGATGTTGAAGCTTTGGGAAGATGTTGCACGTATACCTCAGGTTTGCAGACACCTCACTTGGCCTGCCTAATTTGTTCTTTCCTTTGTCTCACCAGAACCCATCGTTTTGACTAAATGATGTTTTCAACTTTTTGCTTTCTCTAACTCCTCTCCGATACCCTAAACCCATTTAAGGATCAGAAGTCAAAAGCTCCCACACCTTCGCACACCTGTTGGGTTGGAAACACACAAGCTGGAGGAAGATATCATTTGAGTCATCGCTGGAGTCACCAGGGGAAGACTGAGGTGGATACAGGATGGGTGACAGATATGGCACCTGATGGAGTTGGGCAAGTGGCAGCAACTCACGACACGTGGGTGGGCCCACCATTAGATGAAGAGGCTCCGGGGCTTGACGCACTCAGAAATTGAACGCCAGCAAATTGGCCCTGCTCAGGATGGAGCAGCTCGGGTTCTGGACCCAATCTTCAGCCATTTGAAAGATCCCACGTGGCTTTTGCGTGGTAAATTCTTCAAGAACATTGGCTGAACGGCTATAAGCGTCACAACTTGAAGAGGTTGCTAACATGTGAGTTTATAGAAGAAATAATCCGAGGAATTATTACGCAACCTGGCTGGCACAAAGAGCTCTTTGTCCCCATGAAGTTGGCACGCTTTTTGTGGAAGAGGTCAACAGACAAGATACAAATTCATGATTCATGAACTTGCATTTGTGTTCTCTCATCGTCTCAGGTTTGTGGATGGTGACGTCCTGAGATGCAAGAAGTTTCGAAGTGTCACCATGCCAATTCCGGCAGCGGAGAAAAAACTGTGCCGATTGCCAGTGGTACCATGCGCAAGACTAATCCGGTCCCAAGAAGATGTTTGAGCGTGCATTTTGCCGACAGGTTTCAGAAGACAATGCTAGGTTAGGCAATACGCACAAGGCAGCACACCAGAAACTGTTGATATGCAGCTAGCGCCTCTCCAATTAAACAGTTTGTGGAACGCTTTGCGCAGCAAAGCTTGCCCTTCTTGAGACGTTCACACCCCGTATGTTGCTATCTTTACTGTGCATTTCTCATTGGCCTTTTGCCGTGACAAACCTGCGGGACAAGTAATGAACTGCAACCAGCTTGAAAGCAAGCGAAGATGGGGCAGATGGAGCAAGGACCACAGTTGCCTCCCATTCGTTGAGGGCATCAGTTTGCATCATAGTGTTTCTGCATGAGGCCACCGTTGGAAAACAAGGCTCGGCAGAAATAGCTGTTGGTAGCAAGAAGAGTAATGCGACTACTCACTATCCCTATCTTCTGCAGGCAGTGTTCACTTACTAATTAGGAAGCGGCCTATGACTCAATTTCAGTGCCTGTCATGTCAGTGCCCATCCGCCATTCATGCTATGAAGGCAAAGTGTTGACTGTTTGAGCTGAGAGTACTGGAGTCATTTGACGCTACAGGGGCAACATTCATCTTCAAGTGTATATATATAAATAGTTAAATATATACTGAGGGGCACCTGCCTTTCTGGATCTGTCCGGTATGTTTGTTTCGACTCCCTCCGCCGGGTTCAGGCTTCACCCAGCCGAAGTGAAGGAAATGTGAAAAAGGCATGCAAAGAGAAAGGCCAACCTGGTGAACCTGCCCCGACCAAGGTTCCAATTCAACATATGCATGATGTCGTAGTGGTTGCATGCAACTTGTACAAAGCATTGTCATTGATGGGGGATGCGGAAGCTTGCACCAGTCCCTCACCGCCTAAATTACTAAAGCAACGAAAAACAAATCACAAGAAGCACTCGAAACACACACGCAATGCCGGGATGCTGTTGCATTGGCAGCTGCCAAAACCCTGTTGAAGCGAGTGGCACTTTTCGGCAAGACTGTTGAAGTGCAGGTGCAGCAGGACCGCATGCATGGAGACTCAGTACGTTCGAAGTGTTGCACGGATGTTGTGGCTTCCCAAGCGAGGCCTCATTTTGACGGTGCACGGACGCTGTTTGCCATGTGGATTGTGCTGCGGGCCCAGCCCAGTCTCCACTCCCAAGCAGAGAGATTCGCACAGTTTTCCTTACAGGTGCCATCACATGGCTCCGCGGGAACCTACTTCCTGCTTGGATGCTATGCTCGTGAGTGCCGAGCTCAGTTTGAACGACTTTCGGTGGGGAATGTGGTGCCCCATACATCATGCTTGCAGGGTATTGGAAACATGAGCGTCATGAGCTTTGTTTAAGAGCAGTAGCGCGCATACTGTGCACAGTGGTATGCAGTGGCCCTTGTTTCTGAATTCTCAGCCAATCGTCACTCATTGTCGTGGGATACTTTGTCAATCTTTGTCAGGGAAGCAAGGACGCCATAGGCGACCTTCCCTGCAGAATTATATATATATGATATATTTGTAGTATATGTTTGCAGTGTTTTGTATCAATGAGGGATAAGAACGACTTCCCTGAATGGTGTTTCCCCTTCCTGAATTGGTGTTGTTCCTTCCCGGAGTGTTTTTCGTTCCCCACCAAGTGTTTTTCCTTCCCTTGTTGATCTTATTGTGCTGGTATAGCGCCAAGTTCTAATACTCGCTAGGTCTTCAATTGAATCTCCGGCGAAATTTCTTCGCAGCCGGTTGTTTTCAAATCTCGTGTCCGTATTTGGAAAGTCACAGCTCGGCGTATTTTCCCATAATGGTTTGTTCATCGATGGCTTTTATACCTAGGTCCACCTGGTGGACGAAAAAAGTGCCGCTCCATTGTGGCCAAAATTTTTGCCACCAGAGTGGAAAATTGCCGTCATCCAAAAAAAAACGCCGCCAGAAGAACAAAACGCCGCATTCCATATATGGGGAAGGATGGTGCATGTCTCCTCCACGCCAGGCTCAAGGATACCCACTTAGATTCCCCAAGCAACACCAGGTAGAAACCAAACCCCCACACTCACCTCCACGACAACGTCATCGCAATCCCAAATCCCTGACCTGGCAATTTACCCAACTATACCCAACTTCTGGTACTCAGGGTCATTCTCCAAGGTCATTGTGCAAGCTCTGACAATTGACCACCCCTAACAAGAGTTTTTGTGCTCATGTGTATGCTACACCCTGATAAGCCAAGCAATCTCAGTGGTCCATGGTTGACAATTGCTGCCAAAATGATTACGGGCTTGAGGAAACGAGATCCGCACCTTTTATCGCTTGTGCAACAAATGCCTACGGTGTTCACACCGCAGTGGTTCATGGGACAAGAGAGTCCCCCTTTTCGCTCATGCGAAAAATGCGATCTTTTTGATCGGGGCTCAAGGCATTTGCGAACTTGCTGGGCGTTGTGAGCACTTGCTTCGATAGTACTCCGCCCTCATTCGGTCCATTGACCACCCTTTGGATGCATTCATCTTTTGAAATATTTCCATGGATTCATCGGAACCTTTTCAGCCGGCCGGCTGTCCTTCGAAGAAGGGCCTTCCGCCGCTCTTTGCAGCAGCTCCGAAGCCTTCTCTACGCTCTCAGCCGCACGGTCCGCTGCATTGGCTGCTCTCAGGGCATTTCGAGCGGCTTTCTTTGCTTCTTCAACTGCTTCTGTCACGGCCTAGATGGCCGAGCTGCTGGATGAAGATGGCGGTTCTTCCTGCCTCTCATGAGCCTGATTTGCCCTTTGTCGCAAGGTCTCATGTGCTATACTATAGATGATTGGCCAGCACTGCCTTGCCATTTCAAAGTCCTCACCGTAGAGCTCCGCCGGGTCATAGTGCCTTCCCTTTGAGCTCCTTCTTTACTTGGTATCGTCCTTTGGGCGTCAACACCCACTGCATTTTCTTCTACGCTATCCCTTCCATCGTCGCGGCATACACCTTCTCCACATAGCCCCGCGACCTGGTAGGTGTTCTTCTCATACGTGGCGGCCGCATACTCAATGGTGTAGGAACCCCTTCATTTTCACTTTCCTCGTCTTCCCCTGTGTGTTCTCTTGGTGATTTCACACAAAGTCGACGAATGCAGCACCGCACCGAGCTACACACAGTCTTCAGCGCCCAGAAGGCTCCGATGATCGCCAGAATGATGCCACATGTCCACAGGGCATCAACTGAAGAAGGCGTCTCTTGGGTGCTCATAGTCGGATCACCTTGCGCTTCAGCTGCTTTGACCAACAAACCACCCACAACCAAAGCACGTAGAGCTCCTTAGGTCATGATTTTGTCCTCCCAAGGCAGCCTTGCTCAGCTTTGCCCCACTGGCCTTCAGACCAAGGTCTCTCAAGAAACCAGCGAAGCTCTGACCAGCCAGTGGCTTTGTCATTCCATCCGGCATTGTCACCGTAAAGGACTTGCTCCAACGTCACGTGTTCTTGGCGTCGAGCTCCTCCCCCCACACGGCGCACCAAAGAGCCTCTGTTGCTCTTCCAGCTGTGAGCGTTTCACAGTAGGACACCAGCTCTGCCTCCGCCGTACTGTGGGTGACAAATGGTTGAGTCGAGCTTTGCCATGCTATCGGAGCTCTGGCCAGGCTCACCATCAAGCCTTGTCACGCTGCGATGACCCGTGCCCGAGCCGTAGGCAATGTCCGCGAACACCTCCAAAAGCTTCTCATGGCGTGCCACCTTCAGCTGTCCACGGGCCCCCACTTCTCTTTTACCCAGCGAGAGTAATGAAGATCTCCTGGAGTTCCTTTGATGTAGGCGAGCAACACGTGAGCAATCTCTATGGCTTTCACCGGATTGCGGGCCACCAGCCTGCTAACAGCCGCCACCCCATACGACAGGTCCGGTCTCGAACGAGTCGAAAGCCAAAGGAGGGAGCCAGCTAGGGCTTGTGCTTCACGAACCTTGTTTCGATCCACCTCCTCCTCCTGTTCACAGTCGGCCTCTCCAAGCTTGAAGTGTGGGAAGGACAAAGGCATGCCCACCTTCCAGCGAGTCAGAAGTTCTTGCTCGTACTTCTTCTGTGAGACGCGGTAACCATCACCCTCCTCATCAATCGTGACTTCAAACCCACAGAAGTGCACAGGTGTGGTAGGTGATGCCCACTCAACGCTGGAAGTTGCCCACGTGGATTGCAAGGTTGTGAGAGCAGCTGCAATTGCTTCCTCCTCCCCTGACATCAGGATGTCATCAACATATACGGACATCAGGCCAGACCAAAGCTGCCCCGAGATCGTCTCCGTCTCCTCCAGGCGCCATAGGTTCTCATCGGCCGTTTTGGTGAAGTAACCCCGAACTTTGCTGCGGTCTTCTCTCACGCGAACCCAACACGATATTTTGACCAGTCACTTGGAGACGTTGTCAGGCCCATAGCTAGTCGAACCAACCAAACATCTCCTTCCTTGGCCAGGCCGAGCCGCTTGTAGACCGTTGGAATCTCCATCGCTACAAGCTTGCCATTGAGTGCTGATGTTCTCAGCAAGGCTCTCACTTGGCATCCATCAGCGCCACCTGCATAGCAGTCACTGCTGAAGTGGGAGTCAGAGTAGTTGCCGCACACCACGGCGTCTTTGACCTGCTCCGGCCTTGCGGGTGTAGACCATCTTTGCCGGCAGCAACTCAATGGTCTTCTGCTGCCTTTCAGCTCGATGGTGAAGCTCCTTTTTGGAGATTTGCTCCACCGCTTCTTTGGTCGTGACCAATTGGTTGTACTCGGCTGTGATCGATGGCACCCAATTTGCGAAATCATCCATGACCTCCTTGTTGCTCACTGTCCGAGTGATCAAGAATTCTTCCTCCAACTCTTTCTGGTCCACCGCTTGGCCATCTTGATCAGCCTTCAACAAAATCTCTTCGGCCTCAACCTTATGCATGATGGCGTCGGTGAGCACTTCCATATAGCAACCTTGTTCATGGTTGGTGACATCGATATGCTGCATCTCCTCACCAACCTCCGCCAGATTTGCTTGAATCTTGCGAATGAAGTTGACCTTCGTGAGAGGAGCATTCCCAAGTGCCACTTTCTTCAGTGAGGCCACCAGGCTTGAGCCACCGTCCTGGTTGTTAGGCGCCTCCGCCCACTCCCCTCCTCCAGGCGAGTCCACCTCCAAAGAACCCAATGCACTTTGGGAAGCTCCCTCACTGGATGAAGATCGATCTGGCGTTTCGATGGTCCAGCTGTCACTGCTCACCTCACCTGAAAACAAAGAAGCATCTTGTGGTGGGAGAGTGTCGAACTGGTCCCGATGCAAACAAAGCCACTGTTGGACCCACTCCTCCCCCTCCATGTGCAACATGGAAAGTTGCGGAACAGCAGTTTTTTCCCGAAGCCTGCGGCGTGGTACACCGCCTTCCCAAAAAACACGGGACGTCTGATTGGGCAGTTCTGGCAAGTGGACCAAAGCCTCCGGAGCCTCTGGTTGATCAGCTGTTGGGACCACCACATCATCGGTGTAAAAATACGTTTGAGTCTCAACCGACTGGACATAGTAACTTGTGGTTGTCAATGAGGATTGAATGGCGGGACGCAAAACAATCACTTCATCCCTGATTTCACGCCAGGGATGATACCTGTCTTGCCAGGATTTCTTCAAAGCAAAGGCACGGGCTCCGAAGTGCAAGAGCGGGCCCACTGGACATCCAAGGCTCCTCAATTGGCCTCTCAAGCGGCGTTCCCCGATGCGGATGGCTGCCAATGGCCAAAACTCCAGGCCTTTGCCCAACGCGGCGACCACCGTTCGAACATGCTTCTTGATGACCCCCAGCTCCCCCTCCACACGGCCATTGGACTTGAACGAGTCACCTGATGTCAGTGTGGTGACTATACCTCGATCCAAAGTCCATCGCCTCAGTGGCGCTGTGGCGCTGAGATCAGTTCCCGTGCACCATCACAGTGTAGACGGTACACTGGAAGCCCTAGGCTCCTGAGTCGGGCATAGATTCTAGCCAGAGCTGGAAGGATGTGCGTGACCGCTCGGCCAGGAAGCACTTCTACAAAAGTCAAATTGCGAACCCTGACCCCTTGATCCTCCTCCACTGCTTTGTGCCATGCCTCAAACTCTTCTCGGCCCCGACGAACAACAGGCCACACCGCCAGCAACAACATCCTCCGCCACATCCTCCCCCGGACCCCGTGCCTCATCCTCCTCCAACATCACCGCATCACCTGGTTCACCAGGTGCTTCTGAGGGCGTGTACTCCTCTGTGTCCACGTTGAAGGATCTGCATCATCGGGCGCACCAGGTGGATGGCTGTTGGGAAGTTCAGCCAAAGGATTTCCAGCCTTGTCCACTGGAAAAGTGTAAACTGCCACCATCATATACCGGCAATCATGGCAACTTTGATCACGACCGACCACCATCTTTCCTGACAGGTCAACGCTCAGGGTATAGGCCTCAGGACGGTTAGCTTGCAATCCCTGTGGGCCGGCATGTGATCGTTAAGGTAATGAGCACGCCATGAATCTAGGGCCACCTGACCGAGTGGACGAAGCGCTGCCTCCAGCGAAGGGGTTGTGCCACGATGCAACCTGTCTTGGATGGCTAGCACCAAAGCGACTTTCAACCCTGGTGCCCAAGCAGCCCACGATTTTGAATCATCACAGCGTTCTTGCAGGGTCATGCCATTTCTGTCAGGGTTGTGGCCATCAGGAAGAACTCCACTTGGTGGACCACGGACTTCATTCAACGCCTGAATGTCTCTGAGCACAACTGCCAAAGTGGTCGGCTTGCGCTTGGTGTGACCCGAAGTTGAGCATCTTGATCTGGTATGCTTTGGCGAAGTCTTGCCATTCACGAGCGCGCCAGATCGACATGAACTTCTTCTCCTCAACTTCAGCAGGGGATCGATAGCGAGCCGGATCTTCTGGTTGCTCGATGGCCAGTCCTGTTTGAGGCTCATCTGAAAGGCGAACATCTTCACATAACACATATACATGGCCAGCATGCGAAAGAGCAAAACGCTATCGCCCACAACCAGCTCACGCTTGGCTTCTGACAGCGTTGGAAGACCATAGGGATGTTCGGACCACCATCATCCTGGTATTGCAGGGCTGACACCGTGCGACAGGGCGGGCCGCCCAGCGAAAAAAGATGCACAACCACCTGCTTGGCATTGGCCAGATTTCTTTTTCCTCTGTTCCAGGGCAGCAGGTGTCCATCAATGCCGTCCCGCATGTTGGTCATATCTGGTATCACCCTCATCAAGATGTCGTCAGGGAGGGCCGGAAACAGGGCCTTCAACTTCACCGTCAAAGCCAACTCCGTGCCATTCTGTAGGCTGGCCACAGTCATGGACTTGGGGTCCGCAAACAATGCATTCACCAGCATTGCCTTCATGGCCAATTGCACTTGCCGGATTTCCAGCTTGTTGATCAACTCTTTGCCCACATCCTTTGAGACCATGGGGCAGCCTTGCTGGATGGTCACATCAACATCCCGGCCTCGATCATCACAAAGCCAGCGTCGTGCTCCTTTCCAGCCAAACTTGTAACCCAGCTCCGTGACACCTGTGGGGATGATCCATGACTGCTTGCTGTCGTCCTCCTCCGGTGACGAAAGGAGTACCTTTGAAGTTGGTTTCAGCCTCAACTTGGTGGTCACACCATCAGCTAAAGACACTTGCGTGGGACTTGCAGCTTCCCACTCCTCCATGCTGTTTGCAGGCCGCAAAGCATGGGTTGCACCCGAATCCAAGAGGACCATCATGGAGCTGTTGTCATAGTCCAGCTGGCTCACCTTGATCATGCGCAGCTGAGGTGCTCTAAGCAACTTCAGCAGCTTTGTCGCCTCTTGAAGCAAAACTTCGCTCGTTGTGGCTCCCGTCTCCCCACCACCACCTTGCTTGGTTGCCGACCCACCTCCAGGTTCACCTTGCGGCACTGAAGATGCATGGTCCCCACCAGCATCCATCTCCTGAAGCTTGGGCGTCGTTGATGCGGTTGTCGAGGTTGGAGCGCCAGCGCCAGTCGTTTTGGAGTGACCAGCATTGAGAGCCGCGTTGGACGCTTGGCCCTTTCCTCCCCCTGAACCTGCACCAGGTTAGCAGCGGACTTGCCCTCCTTGTTGGATCCCTTGGATTGCTGACTCTTCAGCTTGCAATCCGACTTGCGATGGTCTTTGCCCCCGCAGATCCAGCATCTTGCATTCTTGTCCTCCACCCCATCCCACGAATGCGACCATTTGCAATTCTTGCCAGCCTTGCACCCGGTGTCGGAGCGGAAGTATTTGCACGGCTGAGCCGCCGTGGAGACACCCTTGCCCTTCAGCCATTGGTGGCTTGGCCGGAGCTTCCATTTGCTTGACCTTGATGGGTGAGGGCGTAGCAATGGGTGCATTGATCATCAACGAGAGCGTCTCTGCCTCAGCCAGCAGACATTGGCTGAACCGCCAAACTCCTTGGTGATGAGGTCGCTGGTCAATGCCAAGTTGCAACCGGCTCTGTGCTAAGCGAAACGAGGCTTGGGAGTCTTGAGCTGCTATCATCGTGCAGGCCGGCTCCAAAGCTGCCAGCAACAGAGTGCCATCAGGAAGCACCGCATCGATTCACCAGCCCTGGCAAAGTGACGTCGCCAGGACCTCAAAGCAGCTGCAAGCTCAGTGGCCGTGGCGCTCTTGCCCAAAGCTGTCAACTTCGAAAGCAAAATAGCTTTCTCACCAGAGCCCCCAGGCTGGTACCTCACCAACAAGCGGAAGAGCAATGCCGTGGAGTTCAACAGCAAATTCACTCCCCTCTGTGGTAGCCACCGTCGAGCAGCTCGTCCGGCAAGCGCGGAATTGATTTGCACGCGCTCCAAAGGTGATGAAGTCTTCCACCTTTCATAGAAACATTGAGCCTCCCGCAAAGTCAGGTTCCACCACCTGGCACTGACCTGGAGATGTCCCGAAGGACGGGGCCACAGACCGCCAGCCAATCACCAAGCTCGAGCGGAGAGGCGTCTGCCGAAAGTTCGGCAAGCTCTGCTTTGCCATTGGCTGCCCCTTCATTCCATGGCAGTGGAACCGGAGCAGAATTGTCAGCACCTCGCCAGCAACCATAGGTTCCACCTGGAGGTTCATCAGGTGGAAGATTGCCATCGCGGCCACCTGGGACAGCATGGATGCGACCACTGCACCATGAAGATCGTGGCCACATAGAAACGGATCATGAACTTGTCGGCCAAGTAGTTCTTCCCCTGGCAACATCGCCTGTGGAGGTGCTGGTGGTGCTTCTTTGGAGCCCATGGCAGGCTGCCATATAGTGGCTCCATCTTGCATCCGCTGAAGCGACATCTTCAGATCTTTCACCTCGTGCTCAAGTCGATCAGCGCGATCGTCTCTTGGCAGGAATGTCTTCCCTTCTCGCAAGCTTGCTGGTCATCTCCACGGCCACGACGACGTGATTCCAGCCATTCATAGCCCTGCAGGAGATTAATTTCAGCTGAGCTTTTTGGGAAAAGGCGGCAATGAAGTGTCGGGAGGCGGCCCTGATGGAACCTTGGTGCCGTTCGGAGTGAACTTGGCACACTGCTCATGCCGAAGCCTTCGTGTAGTTGGACTTCGCCCCCTTGGGAGTCTGCTCGCCTCCATGCCCACTAGCTTCATTCGTGCTCATCTGCATTGCGCCGCTCAGGCCATCCACGGTTTCCCAGGACGATGGAGTCGACGTTGGTCCGGCAGCTGCTGCATTCACCTTAGACCTTAGTCATCTGCTGCCTTAGTTGAGCAACCTCTTCCATCAGCTGCTCGCTTCAGTCTTGGCTGAGGAACTCGGCTTTGCCTTTACCGGGTCTGAGGAGACCTGCTTGGTTGGCACAGGTCCCATGGTTCTTCTAGGTGGTGCTCTAGCCACGGAGGGCGCAGTGGATTCCTCCCCCCGGCATCATACCTTCAGTCTTCCGAAGACCACCACGACCTCTTCCCTCTGAACCTCGATGGCTTGGGGGTGTCACAAACATGTGCCCACCCACGGCCGAAACACCTCGGCCCTTGCCCAATGCCCACACGGCACTGTCCTGCACCGCTTCGAGTTCCAGATCATCATCTGGTGGAATTGGAAGATCCTCCGGTCGTCTCTGGCGAAGGAGTGCCTCCTGCTGCAGCCGCTGCGACCAGAAAGGATTGACCACCTCCTGATCCATGCCTCCCCCTGGAGGCAGTGAGCGCGCCCTGTCCATCGCGAACAGCCCACCCCACTCAACACACAACGAGGTGCGAGGTTGGGCTCATAACCCTTGAGGAAACGAGATCCGCACCTTTTATCGCTTGTGCAACAAATGCCTACGGTGTTCACACCACAGTGGCTCATGGGACAAGAGAATGGGAATTTACGCCGCCATTACGCGGATCATGCGGATTTATGCCGCCATTTTTTCCGGCAAACTTTGCAAATGTCACGCACTGCACCAATTCCGCATCTTCCCAAAGGTTGCCGGTAGGTATGCTGACAAGAAGTTCACATATTGGGATGCGTTCGTCAACCTTCGGGGTTTGACACAACTATACCCAACTATACCCAACGAAGGGCACAAATCACCCAACTGTACAACTTCGAGCCAACCACGAAAAACCCCGCCGCAAAATTAAGAAATGCCGCAGCCGTACAATTTGCGCCGCTGTACGATAAAAGGTGACCTTTTTGGAAAAGCGCCTCACACGAAGATCTAGCCATAGACTTGCAGCTTTGGCCCTTTCCATCTAGAGACGGAGACTTTGCTTGAAGGCGGCGCATGTTTTGAAGACAAAACGATGAACCTTCAGGCCAAAGATGACGCGAGCGAAGCCAGCCGACTTGGATTCTGTGACGACACGGAGAGCGCTGCCAGCTGACATGGTAACGTTAAAAGACCGTGGGTCTCTAAGCGGGCGGCAGCGCATGCAGGTGGGTGAGCCTACAGCAGAAAGATGGTTCATGAGGGGATAAGCATGGTGCAAAGTGTATAGGTTTCAAAAAAAAGCACCCGGTTTGGGGGAGAGCGGAGCGATGCGACTTGGATTCTGTGACGACACGGAGAGCGCTGCCAGCTGACGTCGTAACGTTAAAAGGGAAAGACCAGGGTCTCTAGGCGGGCGGCAGCGCATGCAGGCGGGTGGGATTTTAAAAAGCGGGAGGGGACGCGGGCGGCGTCAAAATAAGCTTCGAAGGCGGATCGATCTTGGTATCTCCGCTTGCAATCTTCTTTTCCGATTTTTCGCTGCCGGAATATCGGCTGCTGACTTGTCTTCCTTGACCTCCAATGTGTCTGCCTTCTTGCATCCATCTTTGTACGTATGCGCTCGATGCTTGCCATTGCAGGCTGGACAGGATGCAAACGAAGGATTGATTGCTGTAAAGCTATGATTCGGCTGTCGAACTGAGCTGGCAAACATCACGATGTCTAAGACATTATGGTTGGAAGCGCTCACTGGCAACGAAAAACGTTTCAAGCCGAACAAGGAACAAGTTAGATAGTCGCCGACTGGAGTATGTTCGATGGACATGCGGAGATTGCGTAGGTGTTCAACATTGAACAGAATTGGCACGTCTCCGTGGTCGAGGATGTCATTTGCAGTGGAAATCCACCCAGTGGGTGCTTGGTCATTCTGGAAGTAAATCACAAGCTTCTGACGGACATTGGATTGCTCACCGTTTGCAAATGAGAATCGACTTGATGAATGCTCGAAGGAAAAATCAATCTTGTTTGAGTTTTTGTGTCGCCTACATGCCTTCACGAGACGCATGATGGCGGTCCTCGAACCCATCACTCTGGTACAGCCACTCTCGATGATCACGTACGTTGGACTATACCTCAAGTCGACATATTCAGAAAGCAACGCGTGGTGAAATCCATCGTCAAAGTTGACAAATGATGAACAGAAGCGCGGATCACTCATCTCAGAACAACCGGAATGTCGGTAGTCTTCATTGCTACCGGCAGGATTTAGGTGATACTGTTGTGAAACGTATTCTGCACCAGTCCAACCCTCTGCGTGATGCCCGGAATTTCGGATGTCTGTTGACTGGTTATTCTGGTCAGGCCATGCTCTGTGTTTCGCGGTTTGTCCGTCTGTCCGTCCGCGAAATATGTCCATTGTTGCCAAGTGGCTTCATTTGCCTGCCAGACATCTTCTGGATAGTATTGGTCGGTGTGGTGAGTCCCATGACCAACTTGCTTCATGTGCACTCCAGGTTTCTTCGGCATTAGGATTCGACTGAGCTGACGAAGGCTCTTCGGTGGTTGCAACATTGGATTGTTGAAATTGATTCTGTTGCTTGCTTTTTCCCTTGCCTTTAAAAGCATCTTTTCCTTTGAAACCTTTCTTTCCGCCTTTCTTTCCTTTCTTGCCATTTCCATAGAAACCGGAGTTGTCAGGGTACTCTGCATAGTGCGCCCATGCACCCTTGCCTTTACGGCTTACAACGGGTCTTCTACCTTTTCCGCGGCCTTTTCCTGTACCGCCCTTGGATGGTTTTCTGAACCTTGTTCCATGGATTCTCCTACGGGTGTATCCTCCTTTGGCTGCTAACACCCGAAAATCGGATTCTGAGAACAAACTCACAAATCCTTCTTCGCCTGTTTCCTGATCCATCACCCAGTATCCGGATTCTCCCCCAAGTCTCCTTCATCGAGAACAAGGAAGTGTGGATCTTCTCTGCCTGCGGATCGAAGGATCGGCAGTTCCTGCGGCGGTTCCGCAAAAGAGACCAAGGAATAAGCCTTTGACACCTAAGTGTGCAGTTGTTCATGTTCACCTGACGTAAGGACATGCTGGCTACAAACCTTTCTCTTTGCTGTTCATTCAAATCGGACTGAACTAAGAAGATCAGCGACATCAAGTTGTCAGACAATGGGAAAGTTTCACGATGTGCTTGTTTCATGGCATCAATGTGTTCAGAACGGATTCTTTCTGCATTTTCTCCTTTCATTTGGAAGTAAGTATTGCTGTTGCGAGAGGATATCAGTAAAGTTGAAATCATCTGGTTGTGGAACAGCTGAAAGGTCTAATAAGCCCAGGCTTCCATGACTTTCTTACTTGCGACTTCAAAACGAGCGATCCAACTGACAAATTCCCCGTTTCCGCGCCAGGTCCTAAAGAGCTGCATGAAACGCCAGAGAAAGACATGATTTGCTCCTTTGACAAAGCACGGACGTAACGTTTCTTTGAAGTACGTAGCGCCGTTTCTTTTGTTACGAAGCTGCTCATTGTCAAGCATTTTCTTGTAATACTCTGCGTTTCCGGTCAATGCATTCTTGAGCGAAGGGCCAAGCTTCTCTGCGGTAAGGGTAGTAATGTTTACCCAATCATCGATCAAATCTTCAAACTCGAACCAAGATGACTGTCCATCGAAGGACGGGGGAATCTTTGGCGTCATTTTGACACCTGGTGCTGGTTGAGTTTCATCAGTCCGGAATGTCGAACCTGAGGATCTGGACTGCTGGGAACGATACCTCGAACCTTGTGCAGCATAAGCTTCCTCTGGTTCAGACTCTTCCTGGTGACTATACTCTGATTCGTTGTCCGTATTTATGTTAAAGATCTGGACCATGGTCACTACTCTTCAGACAGGTGGGCTACTCGGTTGTCTCCTGTCCGGAATATCGGACAAACCTGCACGAAGCACATTTGACCGTGGCGAAGCAGGAGACACAAGCTCCGCTACCACTTTGAGGGGCAAGTTCCCCAAAGCGGCAGTAGAGTAGACTGGACCTGATCGAATACACCAAGACCCTCTCACAATGCACGTGTGCGAGCGACAGCGATGCACACTTTTACTTCTCTCTATGGCACGGAGTGCAGTATTGGGCTTCAAAGTCTTGAAACAAATGAATTACGCGGCAGCTGACTGAAGAGATCTAACTACAGTATCAACTAACTACGGACACCAGGTGCTACACAAGTATAGCGTAGACACGCCTAGGGGAGCCTAGGACCCTACAAAACACAAGGGGCGGGGCCAGTGACGTTCGTGACACAGCATCATCGGGTTCGTAACATCTCCATCATCGGGAACAGGCTGAAAGTGTGGCAGGGGCAAGGGTTCGGGCATGGTCCTGGCTCCTTTGCAGGTCCAACAGCGAAATCGGTGTTAGTATGGAGACCGTTGTTTGAATTGTAACAATGTCAGACATCATCGCGTGGCTCTCTCTATATATATATATACATCGGCCGATTCCGTTTCATTTTTCAGAATTCGTGTCGCAACCCTGTGCCATCGTTTGAGCAAGCTCTGAAGAGCAGCCCAGGGGGGCGTGGAAGGAGCTCCAAAATCAAAAAGAGGGAGAGGAAAAGATGCGTGAGAGGTTCTGAAAGAGTTCTGAAGGGAGTTTAGGAGAAGTGTCTCCAACTTTCGTTTTAACGTTGCGAGGCCTCTTTGATACCCCGGCTTGGCGGAGGGAAGGGAGGCAATGTTTTAGTCCTTGAGCTGGGTCCCGTACGGCATGGCGACGATTTCTCAGGAGGACTCCATTCAGAGAGCGGGTTTCTCTTTTCATTAGAGTTATTTTGACAAGCCAGACCTTGCAAAGCTAAAAGACTGAGCGGGCCGACCATAGTTTTTTTAAATATATGATTATATATGTAGAGGTGGGAAACCGATTGGCATCTACAAGGAAATCACACAGGAAATCAATAGGAATCAAACAAGTTAAAAAGGAAATGAATAGCCATCAAAGGAATCTTTAGAGGAAACCAGTTGCAATCAAAAGGAAATCAATTGGAATCAAAAGACATTTCAATTGAAATCGATAAAAAAATAAACGGACATCAATAAAAGCTTGAAACGAAACGATAAAAAATGGAAGAAATTCATATAGGAGGGCGCGTGTAATATTTATATAACTAACTAGGAAATCAGCAGGGTTTTAAAGGGAAATCGCTAGGAACCAAAAGGCATCTTAAAGGGAATCAATAGGAATCAAAGAAACTTAAACGGAAATCAATACGAATTGAACATTTAACATAGAACATGCACCATGACCATACCAACCTGAAGATGTATATATAAGGGGTGCATATGTATTGTGTGTGTTTGCATCTGGGACACCAATAGGGGCTTACAAAGGGAAAAGGAAATAAACAGTATTCAAAGCATGCTTAAAGGAAACTCAATCGGAATCAAACAAGCTTAAAGAAATCAATAGGAATCAACACGATTTTACAAGAAAAGCCAGAGGAACCAAAAGGAATCAATAGGAGTCGATATAGGAATGGAAAGGACATCAATAGGAATCAATAGGAACTGCTTTCCCAGCATGCAGCGCATGTTCTAGGCTATGTATACTGCACGAGGCCTTGGGAGGAACATGCACTTAGAACATCACAGCCATCCACTTAGAACATTAGGGGAAATTTGGCTGTGATGTTCTTTTAGCAAGTTCTAAATTACTCGTGTTCCAAGTTCGAAGGTTCTAGAATACTGTATATATATATACACACATATCTCCATTCAGTTAAACACTATTCTGGTCATCATGACTGGTGCTTGCGCATAACATAACATTGAAACATATTTGGCCACGGCGCGTTCGCTTAACGGAAATCAAGTCCAGTGAGGATAGGGCCATGGACACTGTTAGCCCTCGCCCCCTGCACGTTCTTCTTGGGCTGGTTCACCATCGGCGCTCGTTGAAAAGCCTTTGGTGGAAAAACATTGTTTTTGTCCCACTGAATCAGTTGTGGGCCAGAAGTGCGTCCAGATCGAGACCCTCATTTTCTTTGGGTAACATTGGGTTGGGAGTTGGGAAGCAGACCGGATACATCCCAAACGGGAAGAGGGCGTGGGAGGCCAAAGCGTTGGCACACAGGCCTGATGCACTATGGTGGCTTCCATCGGTTTGCCATGCTCAATCATTTCTTAGCCCACATACACAAGCAGAGCAACGATTGGCAGATCCCTGCGCCGGACATCGCCAGAGATGGAGAGCATATGGACCAGAATCCAGACTGCACGAATTCACATATTTGGGGGCCACGACAGTGGTAGCTGCCGAGTGCTTGCCCATGAAGACCCATCGGGTTTACAAGATGCTTGCAGAGGTGGCCAGAGAGATTTGGCAGGATTGGAAGAAAACGCGGCGCGTCCCTCAAGAGGCCTTCAACGGATTTGCATATGCCCTTAAATAGATTCGAGCAGAGGCCCCCACGTGGGTTGCAGCACGTGTATCGGCGGAGGTCCGCCAGCCTGTCATCTCGCTCACGGCTTATTGCGCTCAGTTCGTGCACTCTTGCAAGACCTGCAAAATTGCAGACCCGCTGTAAATATTCTTGTTGGAGAGATCTGTAATGCAACCTTGTCCAGAAAATGGAAGTATGAACTTGGATTGCACGCCGTGTCCCACGGTATCTTGTTGAGCTTTGCTTTCCAAACGCTTCTGCATGTGAAGTCTCGATGGCTTCACACATTTTTGCAGTGTGGACAGGCATTTGGGCAAGCTCAGGATAAGCTATGCCGCATCATACCTCACAAACCTCAAGCACTTCAATGACAGCCTCCCCTCTCATCACCTGGCATGTGCCATCTTACTGGCTCCAATCATCCCAGCTGGGGAAGGATAAATACGAGGGGCGGGGCAGGTGGGAGAGCTGGGATGATTGGAGCCACTAAGATGGCACATGCCAGGTGATGAGAGGGGAGCCTGTCAGGGGGGAAGGGAGAAAACAAATGAAAGAAGATATAGCAGGTTCAGATGAAAGAGGAACCAGAAGAGAGGAAAGAACAAGGCAAGGAAAAGAAATAGGACAGATATACAGGAAGAAAGAGGGGCAGTAGAAGATAAGAGAGACAAAGGAAAGAGGAAGAGACGCGCAGGAGAGGGAAAGGATAAATAAGAGGGGCGGGGCAGGTGGCAGAGCTGGGATGATTGGAGCCACTAAGATGGCACATGCCAGGTGATGAGAGGGGAGGCTGTCAGGGGGGAGGGGGGAAAACGAATGAAAGAAGATATAGCAGGTTCAAATGAAAGAGGAACCAGAAGGAGGAAAGAACCAGGCAAGGAAAAGAAATAGGACAGATATACAGGAAGAAAGAGGGACAGTAGAGGATAAGAGACAAAGGAAAGAGGAAGAGACGCGCAGGAGAGGGGAA
>CAXAMN010028928.1:8191-33681 GCA_963970005.1 Durusdinium trenchii | reverse complement strand
TGGGGAGCGTGAAACATGCTGGTGTAGACGCGGCTCGTCGCTGGTGACCGTGTGGCAAAATTACGTCTATTATGTCGCAGTGCCATGCGCAATTGCGCGGCCTTGGTGGGAAGTGCGTTTGCGCGGCGCCGTGCCACTGGGGAGCGCGAAACACGCTGGTGTAAACGCGGCGTGTCGCTGGTGAGCCGGATGACGGGCGGTATCGTGTGATATGATTGCTTGTAGTGTGTGGGCCGAACGCGTTGCCAAATTACGTCCGTGATATCGCGGTGCCATGCGGATGTTCGCGGCCTTGGTGGGAAGTGCGTTTACGTGGCACCGTGCCACTGGGGAGCGCGAAACACGCTGGTGTAAACGCGACACGTCGCTGGTGAGCAGGATGATTGGCGGTATCGTGATTGCTTCTAGTGTGCGGGCAGACCGTGTGGCGAGACTACGTCCGTGATGTCGCATTGGGTCCAGTGTGTGGGCAGACCGCGCAGCGAAATTTCGTCCGTGATGTCCCAGTGCCATGCGGATTTGCGCGGCCTTGGTGGGAAGTGCGTTTGCGTGGCGCCGTGCCATTGGGGAGCGCGAAACACGCAAACGCGGCGTGTCGCTGGTGAGCGGGATGATTGGCGGTATCGTGTGATAGGATTGCTTCTAACTAGTGACTCTAGTGTGTGGGCAGACCGTGCGGCGAATTACGTCCGCGATGTCGCGGTGCCATGCGGATTTGCGCGTCCTTGGTGGGAAGTACGTTTGCGTGGCGCCGTGCCACTGGGGAGCGCGAAACACGCTGCTGTAAACGCGGCGTGTCGCTGGTGAGCGGGATGATTGGTGGTATCCTGCGATAGGATTGCTTCTAGTGTGTGGGCAGACCGTGTGTCGAATTACGCCCGTGATGTCGCAGTGCCATGCGGATTTGCGCGGCCTTGGTGGGAAGTACGTTTGCGTGGCGCCGTGCCACTGGGGAGCGCAAAACACGCTGGTGTAAACGCGGCGTGTCGCTGGTGTGCTATATATCAGTTTGATTCGAACCTTTTCAGCGTTGTGCTTGCACAGCGAGAAATGCACCAAGGTTGCCGCTCCTGACCCACAACGCTGCGCTGCCGTTGCATCTGCGCGTCTACGTCCACACAACCTTTACCTCTGTACATTTACATCTTCACACGCTCACATCCGCAGATCTACCTCTCCACCTCCACACACCCACGCATCTGCACATCTATATCACACCTGCACATCCACACTGACACTCCTTCTCTTAATATGTTCAATCGAATTTCTTTGCAACTTCTTACTCAATGACAGATTGTATAAAGAAGTCATGACTCTTGGACAACTCGATTTTAACTATTTCATGACTCGACAGTGCTGGACAATGACCTGTCTCGCTCTCGGGCCAACCGTCGTCTAGTGTTTTTTTGAAAAACTACCTGATAGAACCCACGAACCCGAATGCAGTCACTCATGTATAGACTTTGGATGAATTGCAAAGTCATCAGCAGAAGCAGCGCCAGGGCATCAAAAGCTGTAGCAAGCATTTTTCACGAGACTTTCACCAGAAGCGACAATCAAAGTTTCCAAAAACGAGCATTTTCCACGAGACTTTCTCTTGCTAAACAGTCTTGCTTGAAACTCGTTCTTGACACTCTTTGCTAGAGAATCTTTCTTGACACTGGACACTTGTTCTTCACACTCTTGCTTCACACTCTTGCTGGACACTCTTGCTTGACACTCTTTCTTGACACTCTTTGCTAGACAATCTTTCTTTGACACTTTCTCTTGACACTCTTGCTTGACACTCTTGCTTGGCACTCTTGCTGGACACTCTTGCTTGACACTCTGCTAGACACTCTTGCTTGACACTCTCTCTTGACACTCTTCGCTAGACAATCTTTCTTGACACTCTTTCTTGACACTCTTGCCTGACACTCTTTGCGGGACTCTCTTGCTGGACACTCTTTGCCAGGCAGTCTATCTTGACCCTCTTTGCTAGACACTCTTGCTTGACACGTTTGCTGGGCACTCTTTGCTAGACACTCTTGCTTGACACGTTTGCTGGGCACTCTTTGCTAGACATTCTTGCTAGACACTCTTGCTTGACACTCTTTCTTGACACTCTTTGCTAGACACTCTTTCTTGACACTCTTTGCTAGACACTCTATCTTGACACTCTTGCTTGACACGTTTGCTGGACACTCTTGCTGGACACGGTTTGCTAGACATTCTTGCTGGACACTCTTGCGTGATACTCTGAATTGACACTCTTTGCTTTCTTGACACGCTTTGCTTGACACTCTGCTAGACACTCTTGCTGCTTGACACTCTTGCTAGACACTCTTTCTTGACACTCTTTTCTAGCCAATCTTTCTTGACACTTGTTCTTGACACTCTTGCTGGACACTCTTGCTTCACACTCTTGCTGGACACTCTTGACACGACACTCTTTCGTGACACTCTTTGCTAGACAATCTTTCTTGACACTTTCTCTTGACACTCTTGCTTGACACTCTTGCTGGACACTCTTGCTTGACACTCTGCTAGACACTCTTGCTGGACACTCTTGCTTGACACTCTCTCTTGACACTCTTTGCTAGACAATATTTCTTGACACTCTTTCTTGACACTCTTGACTACTACTACTACTACTACTCCTACTCCTACTCCTACTACCACTACTACTACTACTACTACCACTACTACTACTACTACGACTACTACGACTACTACGACTACTACTACTACTACGACTACTACGACTACTACAACTACTACTACTACTACTGCTACTAGTACTACTACTGCTACTACTACCACTACGACTACTACTAGCACTAGTACTAGTAATAGTCCTACTACTACCACTACTACTTCTACTACTACTACTACTACTACTCCTACTCCTACTACCACTACTACTACTACTACTACTACTACGACTACTACGACTACTACGACTACTACTACTACTACTATTACTACTACTACTACTACTACTACTACTACTACTACCATGTCTTCGACAGCGCTTGATTCTACGGAGCGGGCCCCGCTCACTGAGCGAGGGGGGCCCGCTCCGCAGGGGAGCGGGGCCCGCTCGCGCAGGAGAGCGGGGCCCGCTCGTGCAGGGGAGCGGGGCCCGCTCCGCTTGCAGTATTCGTTCCAGCACTAGTAGTCCTACTGATTCTACTACTACACCTACTACTAGTACACCAACAACAACAACAACTACTACTACTACAACTACTACTACTACTACTACAACTACGACTACTACTACTACTACTACCACTACTACCACTACCACTTCCACTACCACTTCCACTACTAGCACTACTACTACTACTACAACTACTACTACTCCTACTACTACTACTACTACCACTACTACTACTACTACTACTGCTGCTACTGCTACCACTACCACTACCACTACACCACCACCAGAACTACTACTAGTACTACTACTACTACCACTACTACTACTAATTCTGCTTCTAGTACAACGACTACTACTACTGCTACTACAACTACTACAACTACCACCACTATTACTACTACTACTACCACTACTACTACTACCACCACTACTACTACTACGACTAACCCTACAACTACTACGACTACAACTACTACTACTGCTACTACTACTACTACTGCTACCGACTACTACTAGCACTAGTACTAGTAATAGTCCTACTACTACCACTACTACTTCTACTACTACTACTACCACTACTACTTCTTCTTCTTCTATTACGACGACTACTACTACTGCTACTACTGCTACTACAACTACAACAACAACTACTACTACTACTATTACTACTACCGCTACTACTACCACTACTACTACCACTACTACCACTACCACTACCACTACTACTACCACCACCACTACCACTACCACCACCATCACTACCACTACCACTACCACTACTACTACTACTACTACTGCCACTACTCCTACGACGACGACAACGACGACGACGCGCGCACAGCAGCGGCACCTGTCCAACCTCCCACAAACACCAAGCTCCCACGCGCGCGCAGGAGCGGCACCAGGCCAAGCTCTCATAGGCACCAAGCTCCCCGCGCACAAAGCAGGGGCGCACGCGCACAGCAGCGGCCCTTACTGACGGCTAGACGCGGAGGTTTGTGGTTTGGTTTGTACCGCTGCCTCTCGAGATGTCCCTTCTGTATCGGGCAGTTCAACGGTGCGATCTATTTGGCGAAAATAGGCAATCTCCGCACCGGCCTCTCTCATTGTACGGAAGCGATAGGTCATTGCAAGATAGCCCGTAGGGATGACTCGGTTGACGTGTCGTTCCCCAAGCTCCGACACGCACACGCAGCGGCATACAGCAGCGGCGCCAGCGCCCAAGCTCCCACGCGCACAACAGTCGCACACAGCAGCGGCACCAGCACCCAAGCTCCCACGCGCACACAGCGGCGGCACCAACACGCAAGCTCCCACGCGCACACAACGCGCACACAGGAGCGGCGCCAGCACCCAAGCTCCCACCCGCACACAGCAGCGGCGCGCACAGCAGCGGCGCCAGAACCCAAGCTCCCACGCGCACACAACAGCCGGCGCCAGAACCCAAGCTCCCATGCGCACACAGCAGCAGCACACAGCAGCGGCGCCAGCGCCCAAGCCCCCACGCGCGCACAGCAGCGGCGCCAGCGCCCAAGCTCACACACGCACGCAGCAGCAGCAGCAGCAGCAGCAGCACAGCAGCGGCGCCGGCACCCAAACTCCCACGCACACACAGGAGCTGCACCAACACCCAAGCCCCCACACGCACGCAGCAGCAGCATACAGAAGCGGCGCCAGCACCCAAGCCCCCGCGCGCACGCAGCAGCGCCTCCAGCGCCCAAGCTCCCACACGTACACAGCAGCGGCAGCACACAGCAGCGGCGCCAGCACCCAAGCTCCCATGCGCACACAGCAGCTGCACCAGCGCCCAAGCTCCCACGCGCACACAGCAGCACCACGGAGCAGCGGCACCAGCACCCAACCTCCCACGCGCACACAGCAGCGGCGCCAACACCCAGGCCCCCACACGCGCACAGCAGCGGCGCCAGCGCCCAAGCTCCCACACGCACACAACAGTCGCACACAGCAGCGGCACCAGCACCCAAGCTACCGCGCACGCGCACACAGCAGCAGCACACAGCATGCAGCGGCGCCAGCACCCAAGCTCCAACGCGCACACAGCAGCAGCACACAGCAGCGGCACCGGCACCCAAGCTCCCACGCGCACACAGCAGCGGCACCAGCACCCAAGCTCAGACACGCACAGTGGCACCAGCACCCAAGCTCCCACGCGCGCACAACAGTCGCACACACCCAAGCTCCCGCACACCCAGCAGCGGCACCCTACAGCACCCAGGCTCGAAAGCGCACACACGCATCTTTCCTAGACTAGCTCACGCTATCTGGGGAAAAATATAGCAGTTTCTGCTCGTGGAGTTTGGGACGAAGACGTTCTAACTGCTGCCGTCGGTTTCGCAAGGCTGGTGACGCACAGTCCTCATATCCCTTTGGAAGAGGATCTATAATTTTTAGCAACCCTATCCCCAAACTTATGTTTTTCTGTATATTTATCCCAGATATGGACCGTGATTTGAGAATTCAACAACTATACTACCACCACTACAAGCATGGCAGGCTTTCCAGAGCTAAGAAACTTCGTATCTATCGTGCGTGTGTTGTTTCCCAGCTTCTCTATAACTTAGGCACACTCTGGTTGACGGACACGCAGCACAGACACATTGATGCCTTCCACCACAAATGTTTGCGTTCCACAGCTAATGTTCCCACCACGTGGGGGGCCATGCAGATAGAGATGGACAGAATCACAAACGACGACGTGCGACGGCAACTACATGAAACGCTACTTAGCGATGACATCCGCTTGCATCAACTTAAGTTGCTGGGGCACATTCTTAGGCGACCTCCCAATCACCCTAGCAGGCTAGTGACATACGATCGTTTCCTTCAGGGCGGGCGTGCGCAGAGCTAAATGGACTGAACAAGTTTTATCCCTGGCTATGACCATTTTTAATGACCATTTTTTTATCGGAGCGGGCGGAGAACAGGCTGTCAAACACAAAATTCTGGAAGTGGTTGCAGACAGGCGGCGGTGGTCTTATGTTTTAGGCGTAGCGCACGTCAATTGGCGTCGCCAACGGGAGGGACCGGCAGCCGTCCGCACCCAGGGCAGGTGAAAAATACTACTACTACCACCACCACTACTACACTATTATTACTAGTACTACTACTACCACTACCACTACTACTATACCATTGCTACTAGTACTACTACTACTACTACTACCACTACTACTGCTACTACTACTACTACTACAACTGCTACTACTACGACTACTACTACTACTACTACTACTACTTCTACTTCTACTTCTACCACTACTACGGCTACTACTACTATTAGTTTTACTACTACTACTACTACTACTACTACCACTACCACTACCACTACCACTACCACTACCACTACCACCACTACTGCTACCATACGTTACCACCACTACTACTATTACTACTACTACTACTACGACGACGACTACGACTACTACTACTACGACTACTACTACTACTACTACGACTACTACCACTACGATTACTACTACTACTACTACTACCACTACTACTACTACTACTGCTACTACTACTACTACTACGACAACGACTACGACTACGACTACTACGGCTACTACTACTACTACTACTACTACTACTACTACATACTACTACTACTACCACTACGACTACGACTACTACTACTACTACTACTACTCCCAGCCTATGCGCATTGTGAGACACCTCCTGCAGGCCCACCAAAAACACACTTTGCCTATCCATTGTTGTTTTCCTGGACTGGGCCACGGTTTTTCATTCCATCTCCCATGAAACTTTGGCCCACTCTCGCCATTTTCATCAAGTCACGGAAACCCTCATTCAAGCCATGTCTCTTTTTACGTTAGCCCAACCCATCAAGTCGCCTGACTTGTTTCCCCGTACTGTACTTCTTTATTCTTACCACCAGGACCATTTTTCAATATGTCGAGCTTGAGCACCAAGACAGATTCGGCCTTATCCCTGGGGTCCTTCCCTCGACTGGCTTATGGGACCTCCAGTTTACGGATGACACAGTCCTAGTGGCGACGTCTCCTTCACAGTGTCCAGCGCCATGGTCACTCCTTTGGTTTTATCGCCTTTAATGCCGCCAAATGTGAGCGCCTAGTGCTAAATGGTCACGAACGCATATATGTTCGCGCGGTAAATGCTCTGGGCTGTAACTGCTAACATTGCGGAGGCAATGGGCTGCGCGACCACTAGTTGACTTTGCTAAATTACTGCAAATAAATACTTTGGAGATCTTTGGAGTGCCAATCGATTCGTTTGGTTCCTGCGCAAACTTTATCTCCACCCGCATCCCGCATCCGCGAAGCAAATGCTGCAGCCATTTTGTTGGCCTTTTTCTTCCGCACAGCTGCTACCGTCCCCAGGTCTACCAATCAGTAGTGCAAAAAAGTGTTTGTATTCAATTGAATCTGTCGTTCCCACCCCGGCCCAGCATCGCAGACTCGGTTCCCTCCATTACAAAATATTGCGACGAATCTTTTTAGGTCAAAGCCACGTATTTTCATCGGGTGCTTCACCCATTTGACATTCCATGTTCTAACTCTCACCTCCAGAGCTTCGCCAATTCTGAAGGCCCCCGCATCCATGCCCCCTCCCAGCTTGCTTCACAGAGGCGCCTCAACCTCTTAGGGTGTCTCCTACGCCATGAAGACAGCCCAGAATACCTATGTAGCTAGCTTCCTTCGCGCCTTCTCATACCTACCGTATTTTGCGGGGAGACATTTTTTGACGAGGCGTTTGCTCACATATGTGTTTGCTCACATAAGATGATGTTAGCTCACACGTGTGTTTGTGTGTGTGCTCTAATTATAAGTGCGGAAGTTGTGTCATTTGGCCCTGGGCCTTTTGGATTCAACACTGTTTGGGGTCTCTTGCCGGGGGAGTGGCATTCGGGCACATCAAGCAAAACAACCGTGTGGAGCCCCAGCATTGCGCAAGGTTTTTGTACCCATGGATGAAGTTCCTACCGCAAGCGTTGGGTGCTTGACAATTTGGTTTGCACAAATGTGCAATGTCTTATTGGGTCCTCAATAGCAAGTTTGCTTGTTGCGATGAGGGGGAGCTCCGCCAAGCATTGCATGTTGGCCACTCGGTAAGTGCGGTATGGCCGATCCGGCCACGTGTTCGGGGGGGCCACACAGGTGTTTGGCATTCACACTTTGGTGCCTGGCAATTGGTCCCCAGCCTTGCTCTCAGATTGATTAGTTTTGGTTGTTTCACTTCTGCTCAGCACTCCTGAACAAGCAAACAGTGTGCCAAAATGAGCGCGACTGCACTTGGAGTTCTCAAGCCGACACCATAAGCTTTTGCCAGCCCTTGCCACCGTTCGCAAATGATGACGCTTCTTGACTGGAAAAGCCCAGGGATTTGCTGGCGTGATCATGGCATGGCCTGACATGAACACCACTAGTACTTTGCCCTTATCAAGAATCCTGCTGGCCCTATTCCGCTATCAGTTCCGTGTTTAAGCGATACCAATGCCAGGTCTACTAGCCTACCATGCTGATTGCTGGCGCAAGTTTGGTTGCACATGAGCAGTTGCCAAAACTGATCTAGGACAGATTCAGCTGGCGTTGCCGACTAGAACTTGGGGCACTCATAGAGAAGCTCCGATTGAACCGCAGGGTGGCTTTGTGCAAAAGGCTGCACTTGCCATGTAAGCGTGGTGAGATGAGGTGGGGTGGGCAAAATGAAGTGAGGTGTGTCGTGTGGTGTGACAAAGCTTGGTGTGGTAAAGCTTCATGTTCATGCGATGGAGTCTGATGGAGTGTGATGTGATGAAGTGTGATAAATCAAGAACCTCACACAATGAGGTTGGGAGCAACCGAGAATGGGGAAGGACACCAGGAGATCCTACAAAAAAAACATAAAATCACTATATAAGTTCTGCTGTTTATGCATGTTTATGCGCTCTTCTGGGGCTAGCAGTAAGACCATCTCCTGGCACCTACGTTTTTCCTTAAGCCTTAAACTAAACAGCATTAGTGCAAGTGCAGGAAAAGTGCGCGCTGTGGATTTGCATATCATCTCAAAGCATAAAATGTTAAGGCTACAATATATATTTATGTTATTGTTGTTTCCTGTTCTATCTCGATCTTATGTTTGCCAGGTGCTTTTTGTATGGACTATGTTTTTTAGCCATGTCTATATATTGGTAGAGAACTTTGCCAGAGAACACTACAACATGATTGCCCTGACCCGACATCCTCAATTATCTCAATTGCAACGGTGGTGGACAAGTTGCTTTGACAATTTTGTGTTTGTGCAAAACATGTTTTTGTTAGTAATAGTGAATAGTGCCTCCAGTGATGAGTGCGTCTATGGTTCTCTCCTGGCGATCTTCTTGGATGTCTTTGGTGTGTGACCGCGGCGTCCATATTTTCGTTTGCCTGCCCCTGCAGCGCAAAGAAGGAAGGGACACACTGCCACACAATCATACATGCAGATCGCATCACAACTGCTTGCCTACAGCTGTACATGAGTTGGCCCTCGGGCCAGCAGCGGCCAGAGCATGAGTCCGCCATTTCCAAGGCTTTGTATCCTGCTGGCTCCCCAGAGCACATGCATTGTTGTGAAGTTGTGGGTGCAAGAACATTGGCGCAGGTTTTGGCAGAGAAGTTGGTTGAAATGGAATCAGCTTATTTTCACTTGGTTTTGGCCACCAGCGTTGATGCCAGACTTCATGTCCGGCACCAAGATTCCTTTTGATTTGACAGCTGCTAGTTTCAGCCATTGCACTAAAAGGTCAGAAGAGAAAGTTTAAGGCTAGTTGGAAGGAAAACAACAGCGCCAAGATGAAATCCGGCGATGCCGTATGGCGTAGCTGATCGCCTCTAGCCTTAGCTACGGGCTACTGGGGGGTGCTCCCGATGCCGGGACCCCCCCTTACGGTGTTTTGTGAAATTGAAATTAAAAAATTGCGCTCTCGCGTGTGTTTGGAGCCGTCTTTGCTCCTGGAGCCATTCCAAAAACGGCAAAACGAGAAATGTAGCAAAATCCTTGAGCCTGGTGGGGGAGAGGCCTTTTTGGGGGACTTTGGGATGTCGAAAAAGTCATCAAAAAATACAGGTAAGTTGGACAAAAAAATGGGATTTAGGCCTTACAGGGACAGTTTTGAAGCCTTTTTTCGGTTTGAGCCCAGGCGCAAAACACTGTAAATTACAATGCGTTCACAAATGTCGATATAAAAAAGACATGTCGCAGCGTTGCAAAAACGGCGTAAATATCGACTGTTTTGGAGCGTGGTGCGCGAAATGCTGAAAATATCGTGTTTTTCGAGAAATCCTCGTAAATACCGTGGCTTTGAGCACTCGATAGCTCAAAAGAGCATCGGTATTTACGTGGTTTCCTGGCGTAAAAGCACAAAAAACTATGCAAATAGCGTGGTTTTGGGGCACATTTGAAGCCTCAAGCAGCAAAAAGCATTGATATTTACCATGTTTTCTATTTTTTGTGTTATTTAAAAAGGCCTCTCCACCACCAGACTGATTTTGCCTGGTCTCTTTTTGCGCGCGCGCGCGCGCGACGCATTCGAAAGGAACAACAACTTAATAACAAAGCAAGAAGTACAAAGGCAACGGACAGCCGAAAAAAATACTAAAAAAATCAGAAACTGAACACGATAACGAACACGCGCTCAACCGGCATCGAAGCTCTACAATAGCACAGCTTCAACATGTTTCAGCAAACCTAATCCAAGAAGAGTGGGGTCAGCGGCTGACACTACATACATTAATCCGGCGATGCCGTACCAATGACCATATCAAGCATAGATTTAAGAGGCTTACGCCTGACAGCCGGGCGCCGGCCTATTTGGGTGTGGGATATGTGCAGGGCCGGTGCCTCGTTTGCAACATGGGGCCAACGTGCGGCAACATAGGCCCAACCCAGGAGAACATATGCCAACATATGCTAACATAGGTGTAACATAGTTTCAACATGGGTTTAAGATGTGCTCAACATACACCACATGGGCCCAACTTGGCCCAACCTAGTGCTAAGATGCGCACCAGATGGCCAAACTTTGGTCAGTATAGACCCCACCAAGGCTCAAAAAAAGAGAAAGAGAGAGACAGAGAACCCAACCTTAAGATCCAAAAAAGCCGCATAAAGAGGGTGTGTGTAGGGCACGGCACTTTCTCTTCTCTGTCGCTCTTGCTTTGTCTGTTACATTCTCTCTCTCCCTTTCCTCTCTTTGTCTGTATCTGTCTCTGTCTTCGTCCTGGTATCTCTCTTTCTCTCTCTCTCTTTTTCGTGTCTCTGTCTTTCACTTTCTTTCCGTCTCTCGCTGTTTTTCTCTCTCCCCTCTCCTTTGCCTCTGTCTCCGTCGCGGTATCTGTCGGTAGCTGTCCCTGTCTCTTTCCCTATCCCTGCTATCAGGTTGTGGGGGAGCATCGCTCTCCCACCCTCGTTTACGACGGGGGCCGGGACTTCGGGCCACATCTTGAGGCAATCTTCGCCCATCTTGGGGCTATGTGGGCCATATCTGAGACCTATGTTAAGTCCTCTTGAAGGCCTCTGTCAGATCATCTTGGAGCACATGTTCCGCCTTTGCTCTTCGCACGTGCCCGACACCCACGAAATGTCGATTAAGCCTGTCCGCGCGGCACGCATAACTGACACCACGGGCACCCTGTCGTGGACGCCGAAGGCCACGAAACACTGTAAAAAACGATGTTTTTGAACATTTTTCGAACATCCAGCGCAAGAGACATATACATTACATATACATTTGTCGGGCGGATTCGGGCGGGGGTCGGGCGGAGGGGGTCGGCGGCAGGGGCGGCGAGCGTATATAACCTTCGGTTACCAACCGAAGGCCTCCGGCAAGGGAACGTGCGCGTGGCCGGCGCCCGGATTGCTATATGGAGACGCGCGCGATGCCGCCGACCCCCATTTCTAGCATCACCCAGGCTCATGTGGATTCATCAAAAGACGTCAAACACTGAGGGAAAATGATCAAAAACTGCCACTGATGAAAAGGTAGTTTCCAAACTTCTTGGAAAATAAAGCATTGAAAATGGATACCAGCTTAGAGGAGAAATGTTGGTCGGGCATCATTAGCATCAGCAGAGCCTCGGCAGGAAAGATACAAATTCTTTGGCGCACGACTAAGCAGAAAACACTGTAAATTACAATGTTTTTGCAACGTGTATGTAGTTTATGAACAGCGCTGCTCGTATTCTGGTGATGCCAATGGTGTTCGACACAACTGCTACCTCAAAACTTCCTCTCCTCGTAGCATACTTCCTTCTCTGGAGATAAAGCTTTACCGTAGCATGTTTTTATCATGTTCCCTGTGTTTTTGGCGTTGTTTGAAGAAAATCGTAAGCTCCGGTGATGTTCAAAACGTCGGTTTGCGGCCGACCCATCTAGCACCACCTGGACTTATATGGTTTCTTCCAATATCAGGAGATCGGCAGTTCTCTTCACCGTTTCGACGGTCGAAAGTGGTCATGAATATGTCACCAAAGAGGAGCCTCCGCATGCACGTAGTCCCCCCACGGGCAACGCCGGTGGGCGAAGCCTGTCAGTACTTTTGTTGTGTAGTACCACTTCCTTGTCTGTGAGGTTGGGTTGCTGCATTGCATCTATCGCGTTTTCCTCGGCAACATAGTCTTTAGCACAAAATAGTTGTGACAGGACAACTTTTGAGGCGTCAACAACCAAGGTCCACCACAATCCACCTCGTGCAGAGGTTGGGCTGGCATCAAGTTGCCAAATTGAGAGCTTCAACTCGCTCAACTTTCACAAATTGAGGCATGTGAGACAGCTCAGGTTGGATGGATCGGTGACATTGCAATTGTCGTCCTTGTTTGTGCCTGCATGGTTGTGGGCTGCTCAGCCCACAGCTACGAACAGGAAACGCGTGGAGTTCTATGAACTTTTGAAGAATGCCCCTAAGACAGATGGAAATCAATGTGAATTTGCCAGGTTCCAGTTCCAACAACACCAGAGGATTGGGCCGGTCCTGATCAGTGGAGGCCAAGACTTGTTCCATTTTGTGAATGTGATATCAAATTTGACAGTCTACAATTTGTTGAGGCGGTTCCAACTTGATGGTTTTTTGCTAAGTCTAAGTATTCTGAAGGCCCGGTCACTACGTCGCGTGGGAGCAGCTGTTTCAGCCTTTGCCAATAATTGCCAAGCTAATTCTGTGATTGCTGTTGTGTGAAGTTTCTTGCGCTTCAGGTTTGCTCGACTCTCCGCGCCCTTCCTGTGCACTTTTCTATATTGTCATGCTGACACGTTGAGTTGACTTAGTTGACTTGTCGACCATGAACGGTTCATCAAACCTTAGTTGACCATCTTAAACAAATTGACCAAAGACAAGTTGAGAGGCACAGCATCCCAGAGTGGAGGATCTTTGACAGCCAGTTTGCTGTCCCACAAGACCCTGGCTGGCAGCTGAGAGATGCGAAACAGTCACTGGCGCCCCGTGCGGCCAATTCAAAAGCCATAGGTGAGCCTCGGGCGATACACCTTGGAGGTCTATTTGCTGCAAATGCCCTTGTGGGTGACCGAGTTTGCAACCAGGGAAATCCATCACGGGGAGGGATAGTGCTGCATCAAACGTCCGGGAAGCAGCGGCTCAAGCGGCATGAAAAATCAAAAAGGTCCTTGGTGGGTTGCGGTGAGGTTTATCAGTTTTCTTCTCGGGCTGCATGTAGGCTTTTGTGTGCTACAGCCTTGCCGCCTCAACTGCACGAGGCTACATGCTTGCGGACCGGTCGCTGCAACTCCTCCTCCAGTGATCCCAACAGCTATGTCTGAGCCCTCGTGGACGGAGTGTTTCCTGCAGGCACCTCATGGCCAAAGTAATTCCCAGGAGGTTTGGCTTTTCCGCAGCGACACAAGCAGCGGCTTTGAAAAATTCCTGAAGCATCGGCACTTTGATTCAGAAGACAAGGCCACTTGCCGCAGCATCAACCCAGACAGCAGCATTCAATGCTTGGAGTGCACCCGAGTTATTTTTGGGGGCGTCTATGGTTCCTTGGGTGTCGTTGTTCCAACGTACCCACCGGAGACATATGCAGCTGGCTGTCTCTCGAGAAACCGTATTGTCGAGGCAGATTTTGATGATGATGACAACTATGATGGAAATCCCACGCGTGAGGTCGCACTGTGCAACTCGCATCGAGGGCACTTGGACTCAGTGCCTTTGTTCCAGACTGACTGATGGATGAGAGTGTTGGCGCCCAATGAGGCAAAAGCCAATTGCTAAGAGCTCACTTGATTTGCTGGTCGACTTGATGTTTGAATCGTCTTCTAGTTTTGAAATGCTGGAGCCATTGGTGATGTAAAAGTGCCTTCATCTTGCTGGCTCTTCAGTGGGGATTGGGGCCGCATGGGGCCGCCCCTACCACAATCACAACCATGCTCCATTGATGACCGCATAAACCATTTGCTAGCTTGAGGCATGACTTCTTTTTGTGGACACGAGCACCAGGAGCTCAAGGCTCGTTCTCTCTCTCTCTCTCTCTCCAGATTTCTCAACTGGCCATAGTCAATTCTTGCGGCACCAGGTCTGTGGCAGGGCCTTCCATGGACACCCGAGGCGCCAGTCATTTGTCCGAATGTTCATGGGTGGTCTTGATCGGGACGAGATCAATTTGGTGAGGTCTTTTGGTTCTACTTGCTTCTCCTTTGGGTTTCTTGTGTGATGTTCGTGGAGTTCTTGGTCTGAGCCCTGCAGGATGGAAAAGTGCAGTTGAGTTGACTTAGATGCCAAGTGTGGGGTTGAGTTCAAATTGGTTGAGGCAGAACCGCTGAATCGAAAGATTAAAGATCGAAGTCTGAACTGGGTAAGACCCTGAGAATCTCTCTAGTTGAATTAGTTGACAAACGCGAAAGAAACCAAAACGAACAAGAGATCATCAGGATTCATGCAGGGTTTGATTAAGGTTGGAAAATCGCTGCCATCAGCCCAGTCCACTTCAGTTCTAGTTGAGAGGAGGTTGAAAGAGCACAGTTTGATCTACTGAGCTGCCGAAATCTTAAGGTCACAGCTTTGCATGTTGGAGCATCAGCAGTTGTAAGCCAATGCAGCGGAGACAGTGGCGGCTAGACAGTATGGCGCCCATAGTTGTGCTTCAACAATGCCCGTTGCCAAAGCTTTGCGGAGTTTGTGTGCTCCAAGCTCTCAGAAAAATTGGACATGTCCGAGGGGTTGAGCAGATTGCCCATGCAATTCCCTTTGCGACCAGCTTTCGCCCCTCAATGCTCTCCAGCTTCAAGGTTCCATCCCGTTGGCCGGACAAAGATAAGGAGTATCAACATGTCATGTTTTGAGGAATCGACTGTTGAATTTCTGCATCAGTGAGTAAGAAAGGTTGCAAAGTCCGGGCATATTGCCGTCGACAAAAAACCCAAGATTGAACTGAAATGTACACCCTGTCCATTAGATGACCTGGCAGGGGCAGCCTCCCTCCCACAAACACCGGGAGCAAGGTCAGTTCACCAGGAAACATTGGAAACGAATGGGAGGCCACGGCATTTTGTTGCGTGCAAGTATCTCGCGTGCCTTTGCACCATGGACATTGCAATGTAGAACCCAATCTCCATTAAACCCAGGACATCGCCATCAACATTGTTCGGGCTTTGTCAACACACAACGACGCTCCATGTGTTTTGTGGAATTGTTGAAACACATCCTCTCACAGCATGTATGGGCAGGCTCGAAACACCACCACAGCCCGTTTGACCGTTGCTTGATTTGTTTGTAGATGTTTGATCAAAAAGACCAAAGGCTTCAGGACACAGTGAGGACAAAACACTGAGCATGCTATTTTGCAAAACTCCAAAAAGATTTGAAAAGCGTTTCGTTGCCCCATTTCCAGGCGCATTTCAAGAGGTTTGGATGGCATGGGGCCATTCAGGGGTACAGGCTTTCAGCTTCAGCTTGCAAAGCGCCACAGCATGCCAGCGCCAGTGCCTGCAGACAGGCACTCCCCACCCATCCAAGATTCGAGGATCGCTCCTCAAAGACCCACTGACAGGTTGCCTCCTGCTCGTGCCGAGCACCGGCCTCAGCACCAAAAAGAAATTCCAAGCCTTTCTTGTCCCCCTTCCGAGGTTCCTGCTGGTTTTTGCCCATGTAGAGGCCGCCCTTCATTCAAATCAATTGCAGGCTCGAGCAAGTGCCTTTTCTGATGCCAAAAGTCTTGTTCAAGCGCACAGTTCAGGAAGATTGCGACCCAACCGTTCGCAAGGCAAAGGTGCCCTACGATTGAAATCACTGCAGAACACAAAACGGATGCAGTCGCCTTTCTTGGCGGAGGTTGTTTCATATGAAGCTGCTTTGAGAAGCCGATTGGAGTTCATACCTGAGTGTGGAATAGTCTGGAATCATCCATGTCAGCAACCTGACATCATGACGCAACGTTGACGGTGAAAATGAGGCGCTGGGAGCTTTTGCCAAAACCCTTGGCAGAACAGTACAGTGCAAGAATTGAGCGGCTGAGCCGCTTTCTCAAGTGCAAAGGGGGGGGGGGTAGGGCGAACTACAAATTCCCATTGAGGCAACGTGTTGACAGCTCGTCAGCATGAACCTTGGACAAATTTTGATGAACACGCGGTCCTTTGAGTTGGGTGCTCAGGTTTCCGGAGTATCCTCAGGACAATGTAAAGACAAATGACTTCAATGATGGAGACATCCAGCAGGCACAACATTTTGGGATTGACTGCAAGGGGAACAAACCTTCAAATTGGACAGGATCCTGAAGAGGCGCGTGCACGCTATGCGTCAAAGGACGGCTGAAGCCAATCTTGATGAGGTTATCATGTAACTTGACCTTTTCAAGTTCGCTTTGCAGGACAGGAGGATCGCAATACAGCCACAAAACGTGTTGACACCCTAGTTACAGTTACACCTATGTTGTGAACTTCCTGCGCAAAAATGTACAATTCCGGACTCCGATCTCGCATAATTGTTTCATGGTTTTCCCAAGGCAATGTTTACCTCGAACTGAAGGCAGGTGGTGGTTGCATCCATTGATGTTGTTGGGTATTCGTTTAACGTGACACGAAATTTGCAGGTACGAATTTGAAAACTAAGTTGGCACCTTGGAAATGTTTGGGCCAGATTCAGCGCTTTGTTTGTCGTAATTTGAGCCGCCCCAGAAACCATTGCAGTGTTCGAACAAGGCCAATTCTTGCGCGGGGTGAGGCGACCCCAGATTTCTAGGGTTGTGTTCAACGGATGAGTTGTTGTCCTTTGACAGGCCCGCAGCAACCTGGAAACAGAAATGGTTGACTTGGCCGAAAACATGAAAGGCCAGCATCCTGCTTCGTTTCTGTTTCCCTTTACAGTATTGCAACATGCAGCATGCCTCAGCATGCACATAGTCTTGAAAAGGAGCGGCAAATGCTTTCCTCCAGACTTTGAAGAAAGACAACGACCGCTTAGAGGCATTGATTTAGTTTGTGGTTCATGGCATTGAGGAGTGACATGTATTATATATGTATAATTATGTGGTGTGAAACTGAGAAGCAAGTGATCGGATTGTTCAGGATATGCAATCCGCCCAACAACGAAGCTACACCCTCAGAGAGAGAGAGAGACACATTGTGTGAATGTGCTATGAACTTGCGTTTCTGACACCTGACCCCCCTTGTACTGACTCACCAGAACAAGTCACATTCAAGGTTCAAGATGCATTCCGTTGTGTTGTTTCTATTAGAAATAATGTTTGGTTTTCTCATCAGAAAGGTTGATCCAATATTTGCAAGGCCATCGGTCATTGGCAAATGTGAAGAGCCACAACTGAAACCCAGGAATGCCAAGGCAGATCCCTTGCACCTCAACCAAAGGAGTTCGTATGTAATCAGGAAGATAGTATATCAGATAGAGGAAAACCCACGATCACAAACTAGGAGTTTGACTTGTTGAGCCTATTGGACATGCAAGTTCCTTACAATTTTGTGCCAACCAACCAATATATAGTTGGGGAAGTTCCCCTTCACATCATTAATGAGGAGGAAAGAAGCGCGAAAGGAGCAACAGAAACACAGTTGAATGATTTGCGGCCTTGGGCAGCTTTGGACAAATAATGCAAAGCAGATGAGACCCTTGCTTTGATGGCCATTCATCACCTGCATCAAACTTGCATGCTAAACGCAACACGAACATTGCCGAGTAGTGTGCTTAATTTGGCGAAGGTCTTGACAACGTCAGTGCCCATACGGAGAGTGGCAAAAGACTGCTGCGGTCTGGACAGATGAGTTTCTTATGTGCCCCACCTGGCAATGGGATCCAAGAGCTTCCCATTCAATTGCTGTCAAACCATTTTGCAACGTGGTTTTGTTTGTTGTTTCACTTTGCCCAACTCTGCACAATTGCGTATATAAGGCACCATGATCTTAGTTGCCATCAGCGCACAAACCTTGGCTGCTTCACTGAAAGTGTTGGAACAACCTGTACGCTTGCCCAGGTCGTTTTGTTTGTCATGATGATACCTTTCATCATCTTCACTTGAGTGAGGCACATAGGCATGGAGTGTACTTGCTTTGATTTGGCATTCTTGGCCAAAAAGATGTTTCAATCAGGACTAGATCCCATATACGTACATGTATATATGTATTTTACTGCTACTTTCAAATTGCAGTGCCGTTACGTGGCAATTCTCAAGTTTCGGAATGCTCGCTTTGGATTTGGCCATGTATTTTCAAGGAGGCTTTTTCAGACATATTTCTGGACATTCCTTGCTTGCAATCAACATTAGCTTGACTGGCAGCAGAAACTGTCAAAGCTTGAAGCCATTGCGTGATCAAGTTAAATGCAATTGTCCATATTTCGCTCATGTTATGGTGGATTGGAGGTTTGGTCTTGAGCTCAGCCCCCACCACACTTGGCCGTGAGTTTATCGGAAATGCGGAGACCAAATTCGAGTTTGGTGACTATGCTGGCATGGGTTCCAATTTGCCTGCCGAAAGCGCTTCAATCTCTGAGCAGACCTTGCAGAGTGCGCTCACTCAAGGGAATGAGCCTGAAAGCAGTCTGACGGCAAGGCCAAGTTCAGAAGACGCTCGATCGCCTTTTTGTCCAAATGTCATCCTTGTTCCTCACTAGCTGCTTAGCTCCTGCAATACAGCTAGGGATCTTGGACACAGACTTTGTGAGTGTTGATTACGCTGAACCCGGCAACGCCTTAAGGAGATGCTTCCACGAGATGCGCAGAGCCTTGGCCAGAGGACTGGACAATGACTATAATGCCACACACACACACGTTGACATGATGAGATTAGGGTTTTTGAACAGAACACTATATATATATATATCTACTCTCCTTGGACTTGCAAATCCTGGCTGTCCGCTAAGGGCATGGGAATCCAAGACAAAATCTCCTCCGAGCCAAACTTGTCCAACATGCTGTCGAGGGAGCGAGCAGACTGAGACGCTTGGATTTGGATGAGGAGTCTGTAAGAACTGACATCCTGAAGAACAAATTCTTGCAGGACTCCTTTGTCAAGAGAACAGATCTTTAGTGTAGCTTTGTCACAATGTCCTAAGGTGCTCAAAGGAAAAAGCTCAAGTTGACCCCTGCTCTGGCAAATCTGATTGCACCGGCTTCCACAGGCTGGACATGCTGTGACATTGCGGTGTTTTGGAGTGTCCACGAAGACATTCTTGAACCAACTCGATGTTGAACTGATTCCAAGATTTGCTCTCCGCATTCTGCAAGTTGTAAGTGTATATACTGTATATATATATATATATATAAGGAGGTCCAGTTCGGTGTCACCTGCAAGTAGCAGACACAGCAGACAGGGTGGGCAAGTAGCCTGATGGCTGTGTGTGTGTGTGTCTTTAGGTTTGTAGTGACTGAAGTACAGCAGCATAAAGATAGAGCAGGCTTCTTTCGTGCAAGCTGTTAAATTCCGCGCTTCCAGGTGCTTTGGGGCAAAGAGAGGCTTTCTTCAATGCCAGTATCAACCAGATTCTGACGTCCATTGTCAGAGTGGACCCAATTGCTTGCCAGAATGTGCTGGAGAGCAGCTGGGAAAGGATGACGATGACTGTTCGTTGCAGCCAATTGAGAAATGTGACGGCTATGTTTGGCGGGTAGGCCGTGCCACCCAGTGCAAGATTGAGCCTGGTGGAAATCCAAGTGGCGCAGATATTTGTGCCAACGCATACTTTTGTGGTGTGCGATGACCAGCATAGGAAAAAGACTCTTTCCGGATTGATGCTGATGCGCTTGAGTCACGGTCAAGGCCTACCTGCTCGATTTTAAGCGTGTTCAATTTCTGTCATGTGTGCTGCAGTGTTTCAGTTACATAATTACAGCATTGCAGAAAGCTCGGGGCTGAGTGAGGCTTTAGCACCGCTCTGTATGCAAGCCCTGGTCAGACTCCAGCAAGCAACAAATGATCAGATGAATGTGGCCAAGCCTCATGTCCAAAGCTTCAACCAGCCGCAGCCCATTAACAAAGCAGCTGCTTTGTATAGTGCCAGATGCTGGCTCAAAAAAGTTGCTTGAAATGAATGTGGTAGTGTTGTTCTAGGCACAGGCTTTTGCCAGACGTGGCCAAGACTCCACAAGGGCCCGCACATACATCCATACTTGCGGAGCATACCGTTTTTTGTTACATGTTGCAACTTTGCAATGTCTTCGTGGCTCTGTTCCCAGAAGGCTGGAAGCAGGCGCTAGCCCCATACAAACCCTCCAAAAACGCTTTGCAGATTCTCAAAGTCTTGAGAAAATGCATTCAGGCTCTCAGAGCTTGCAATGCTCTATTCTTCCTCCAAGTTGAGAGTCCTAAACAATTATATAATGAGGCATGTTGTGACATGGAGAATGAGTCTTCCAAGGTAAGTAACTTCAGACAATATTCATGTTTGCCCAGTCGAGTTGGCAGGGAGCGATTGTTTCTGCGGATTTTGGTCCTGGTGTTCGCTGCCTTCAGGCACGAAGCTGTTTTTCGCATGCCTTGGGTATAGTTTGTTCGCATCGTGGCCTTGGAGTCCTTGGAGTGAGCAGCTACAAAAGGGTTTACAAAACATTGCAAAACCTGTCAGGCCAAAGGACAGCCAATTTGGGTTTCATCCATGACCAAACCAAGGATGGCGAAGAACTGCACTTGCTGGTTCAACCACTGGATCAGCGCACTGGTCGCTGTGCCAAGCAGAAGTTATATATCCCCGTGCATCCCTTTGCTCAAAAAAGTGTGGAAAAGGGTACTCAAGATCAGCCCACATTCAGCTCGTCCTAAGCGATGCTCGAAGCTTTTAGGCGGGCAGAACAACAGCAACAGCATCAGTTTCCACAGCCGACGGTGCTTTTTCCATGTTCCCCAACATGTCATTGCTCCGCCACTGGTTCAGCTGGCCAAAGTTGTCTTGAATAGAATGTGGAAAGCTTTACTGATAAGTTGTTAAAGATGTTTGGAGAAGGTTTGTGCAACGATTGGCCTAACGAGCACAAGTTACTACATGCCTTGGCCCCATGAGCTTGGACAGGTGGCAAGAGTCATTTGCTGTGGTTTCCGGCGGAACGGACATTCCAGGACGCGAACTTGTTGGAGTTGGTTTGAAGTTTTAATGTTTATGGCGAGTTGGCTTCAGGGCAGGTGATGTAGGCAGCAATCAATCATTACTTTGCTGTTTCATGCAATGCTGTGAGCGCTGCGGGATGACAGTCAGGAGAACCCGTCACAGTTGACCGGATATTGATGAAGGCAGCCCAATGCCTTCGAACACAAAGCATGTGGTTGAAACATGATGGTGCAAGCAAGGGTTTTGTGGAAGTTGTGGTGCACAATGATGCAGGTCTTGACGATAGAAGGCCCCATGGAGTTGAGCTGATTGAAGTTGCCATGATTCTTTGATATGGACCCGCGTTCTTTGCCTGAGGCATGCAGCTCAAGACCGTGGTTTCAGAAGTGTCTTTGTCCTTCTCTCAGTTTTCACACCCTGCAGCAACAGGCTTGACACTTTAGAGCTGCGAGGCCAGGATTGGAAGGCCGTCTTGGCATTTTACGGGTTGCAGCCTGAAGTTTCACTGAAGTGCCTTTGTGGTTGAGTCGACGTAGCATGCGCTCCACCCCCGAGTCAAATCATCAGGCCTTCGCCCACTACAGCAAGTAAATGTTGCATGACACCGCCCAATTGCTGTCTTGTGGTTTCACTTACTTCGCTCCAACAAGTTCAGCAACCGATGGCCTCGACGTTTGAGGGGCACGCACCACTTATAGCTCCACTTGCGTGTGGGCTTCTCCGTTATAAGCGGCAAGGAAAATGGGCTTGGTCCTCAGACAAACAGGACGTTCTCAACCAGCGACAAAGAACAGGGCATTGGCCTGTATATTATAGTAGTTGATTGAAAGATCGACATTAAGGCATATTGAGGCCTATGTCATCAAGAGCCTCTTTATGTTGATTATGTTGTTCGCAAACGTTTTTCCGAGTTCGCGGGAGTAGATATATTTTTTGCGAAAGATGCGATTTTATACAATTTTACTCTATATTAAGATGATTTACTTTATACGTCCTTCACTCGGAGGAGCTTGACCCACATACAAAGTTATGTTATGTATTCCTTTGCACATTGCACGGCTCACACTTACCATGCAACATCCCTATAGCTGAAACCCACTAATGACGCGACATTTTTCGGCGATAGTTCCGCGAAAGCATTGGCGAATGTGAAAGCCTTTTTTGTGGACCCATGCTGCTCACATGTAGCCAGGGACTGATTCCACACCGCATTGTTCTGAAAGCTAAGCAGAGGCCTAGCAGCAAGACATGAGCATGACAATAGGATGACAACAGCTACTCTATGTATGCAATGTTTCACACGAGAGTGCAGTGAAGTGTTTGCAAACTGTTTTTGTGCTGTTTGGCCGAGCTAGGTGAGCGAGCCACGGGACGGGTAGTAGAGCTTTGTCACGTACGGATAGATTACGGTGCTCCCGCGAAAGTTAAACATGGAGCTCGCGAAAGTAATAGTTTTAGCCGAGAATTGCGTTTCAGTAAGAAGGAGTTGTGATGAACCACAATTTATTTTGAACCATTTTCCATACAGACCACAGTAGAGATGCACAGCATAGCCAGCATCATGAAGTATGCATGACAGCACTGCGCAGCCCTTTTGTGAATCAAGAAAGGTGCGTATGGTAGCGGGGCAGGGATAAGGGTATCCACCTTTGAGCTCCAGTGGAAAAGCCCCTAGGTCACTGGGATCCCGGGTGCGATTCCGAGCCATAGAGTGAGTGCAGTGAATGAGGGCTAAATGAAGGACTTCAAGGAAATTCATGAGAAACCAAATGAGAGCTTTGATTGGGACTTGGCAACTTCACAGGATAAGACCAGGTGCATCAAGCTTTATGGGTTGTTAGCTTGTGTTAGCTTCATTGATGAGAGGAAGGGCGCTGCAATTGGTGAAAGCTGTGGAGGACTCGAATGGGTTTTGATGCCTGGTGGAGTTTGAAGAAAGCTTTGAAGCCAACTTCGAAGGCAAGAGGCTTGGCACTCTTCGGAGCAGCTACTACATGGCCAGCTTTTTCAATGAACAGTGCACTGCAACCTCAACTCTTGAAGCTTGAAGAAGTATTTGATGAGACCGTCAAGGCAGGGACTAGAATTCAGGAAGTGTTGAAATCTGCTATTCTTTGGAGGTGTGTAGAAGGACAGCTCAAATCCTACTTGAACTTGACAATCGGCGACAATGTTCAATACTCAACTTTGGGGGAACAAGTGTTGCAATGGGAGCGCTCTCAGTAGAAGTGGGCTACTGTCCATGGTGGCTAGTAGCAGTGCAGACTATCAAGGACCTATGCCAATGGACACTGACCGAGTCCAAGATGCCATGGGGAAAGGTAAGAAGGGCAAGAATGACCATCAAAAGGGTAAAGGTAAAGGTTCCAAGGGCAAAGAAAATAAAGGGAAAGGAGATCAGAAAGGAGAACAAGGTGATCACAAGGGCACAGGTAAAGGCAAGCGCCAGAAAGGCAAAGGTGTGGCAACGTGTTACACTCGTGGAAAGCCAGGACATCTTGCTAAAGACTGTTGGAGGAACAATATTCGACAGGTAGCAAGGGATCAGGCACATTCATCTTCAGGAGGAGGATCAGTGACTACCCATACAGTTGGTCAACAACATGCCAATGTCAGTCAGCAGGGTAGCCCAGCAGGGACCAAACCGGTGGTCAGAAGAATTGAGAACAGTGAGCCAATCATCTTTGAGCTGCGAGAAAAGGATGATGAGCTAGAAGATCATGGAATTCGAGCAAGTCACTTCTACATTCGAGATGATGGTAATGATGGTGAGCCAGAGTTCCAGGAAGTTGAGGAGATTGACATCTCAGATGATGATCGCATGGTGAGGAGACTTGGAAGAGAATGAGGGTGTGGCCATCATTATTGACAGTGGAGCTGATGTAGCATTATTCCCTGCGAGTATGGCAGGTCATGGGGAAGGAGAGTTGGAATTCAGCGCAAAGACCCAGCTACAAGATGCACAATGAAATCGTATTCCCACAGGAGGTGCGAAAAGTGTTGAAATGTCCTTGCATGACCTCCATGGACGAAAAGTTCTTCTCAGAGAGAATGCGACCTTCAGGTCAAAGGTGAACCAACCCATACTTTGTTATGGAAGGTTGATGGAGCATGGTTGGGGAATCAATAGCAGGGAGCAAATGTTGGAGAATGGTGACTTGGCACCGCTCCTTGACAGCTCAAGGCCGCATTAGAGTCACTCGAGAGGAAGATGAGAGCAAGTATCTGAAGCCTGAAGCTTTGGAGAAGGAATCAAGCAGGACACCCTAACCCAATTACTCCTGTTCTATTTCCCCAAACAGTTTACTGTTAGGGGTTCTCAATGCTTTAAAGAATGGTCGCCTGGTTGCTGGATGGTCTGGTCGGGTTCCCGGCCGGCTTGTCTCCCACTTCCCTTTATTTGTCTCCCAGTTCTTTTCATTTGTCTCCCAAGCTCGGTGCTTGTGGTCGGGTTCGCGGCTGGCTTGTCTCCCACTTCCTTTCATTTGTCTCCCACTTCTTTTCATTTGTCTCCCAGTTCTTTTCATTTGTTTCCCAGGCTGGGTGCTTGTGGTCGGGTTCCCGGCTGGCTTGTCTCCCACTTCCTTTCATTTGTCTCCCACTTCTTTTCATTTGTCTTCCAGTTCTTTTCATTTGTCTCCCAGGCTGGGTGCTTGTGGTCGGGTTCCCAGCTGGCTTGTCTCCCACTTCCTTTCATTTGTCTCCCACTTCTTTTCATTTGTCTCCCACTTCTTTTCATTTGTCTCCCAGTTCTTTTCATTTGTCTTCCAGGCTGGGTGCTTGTGGGTCGGGTTCCCGGCTGGCTTGTCTCCCACTTCCTTTCATATGTCTCCC
>CAXAMN010028917.1:536797-548957 GCA_963970005.1 Durusdinium trenchii | reverse complement strand
ATGGCCACGATGTGACCAAACTTACTTTTGAAGGGTTATCTGATAGCACTATCCGCCGCCTTGCAGGCAACGGAATGTCTTGCTCAACCATGGCGGTTGCTTTAACACCAATACTTGCCAAACTTGGATACTTAGAGCGCGTGCCATGACAGGGGCATCGAGCGCTTGGTTTTTGAAAAGGCCGGGAAGTGGTTTTGAGCCTTGAACAAGCAAACTTCTCAACCCTGTCTTTTGCTTCTTGCCATTCTTGAGCCTAATTGTCAGTTGGCAGTTGGCTTAGGTCAAGTGAGGCGTATGGGTGCTTAGATTGTTTCGCACGCAATGTCCTGCCTGCTGGATGCTCGCCTGCGAGAGCTCACGCAAGGCAAGCGTGATGTCCAGGTGGTGAGCGCCTGCGACTCGGTTGACCCCATTCAACACATCAAGTTGTTGTGGGGCTCATTGGGCGTCGTGCACGCAGGCAGAAGACCCTTCACGAATCCTCTACAGCAACCCTGCAGCCCCAGACCGGGTCATGTTCAGCCCAACATGGAAGCCACATGCCACGCCCAACTTTGTTTTGGTTGGTTTTGCGCCTTGCGGGCAGCTGCGCCAGATCTTGGCTGTGTTGGATTCAGCCGGGCCCAAGTCAATCTGCTTGCTTTTTTTTGGCCCAAAGGTTTTGAGCCGAGAGGCAGTCGAGAAGGAATTGCAGAAACTTGAGAAATACCAGCAGTTCTTTTTGCGATCAGTTGCCTACCAAGACTGTGGCATCCCAGCTGTTGGTGGGGGTTGGGTCGCCGCTTTGAGGCTGAAACCAGTGGAAGTAGACTCGTCACTCAGACAGGCGGTTGATCGGACGATAGACTCCTTGCAAGAATTTTTGGCTGCGAGCCGAGTTCGCCTTGAAGAAGTTGTTCAGAAAAAGAAGTCTGACATGGTGACTGGTGAGTTTCTAATTTGGCAAAAGCGGGCCGCTGAGAAGCGCAAGAAGGATGACGACCACCCTGAAAAGGAAGAAGGGCCAGTAAAAGAAGACTTTCCCACAGGCCATGTCCATGTTAGCTGTTCGTTGCATGTACTTCGTTTGTGTTAGTATTCTCTATCTCTCTCTCTCTCTCTCTTTTGAACTGTTTGCGCCCAGGCGGGGGGGAAGAGGCAGCGTACTGCGGCGGACTTTGCTGCGGGCAGTGAACGCCATTTGCCGGCTTCTTTTGCCATTTCTGATGAGCAGCAACAGCAGATCCAGAACCTCCAGCAGCTACCCGGCCAGTGTGCCCCGTTGCTTGAGCTTCATTCCAAGATGTTGTTCCATCGCGCCGCCTTGTGGCAAAATAAACCAAGGGCCATGCTTGTGGCTGATGCGTCTTGTAGCAAGTGGGCCTCTCACCAGATCTATTGTTCTGAGTTGCCACCCTTGAAGCCTCGGTCCACATTGCTTGCGCTCTCCGAAAGCGAGAAATTGAGGTTGTTGACTTGCCAGGAGACTTTGGCCGCCAAGGGGTATCAACTTGGCTCCGTGAAGCTGCAGCTTTTGACTTTGCCGGCTGCGCAAGCAGCTTGCTTTTCCGCACCTCCCGTGCCATTAGCCGTAGTTTGCTTAGCCATAGCAATGCAAATCTAGGTACAAGCCGTTACGAACGCCAGCCGAATCCGCAAGGTTGGTCTGAATGGGCTGGCGTTCGCCGCCACAGGCGAACGCCAGAGATTCGCAGGACATGACGACGGGCCACAGAAGGCCGCAAAGATTTTTGGAGCGTCCTGCGTTGAAAAGGTGAAGCGGTTTCGTTTTTAGACGTGCGCAGCGTTCATCTTCAAAAATCAACGCCATGAACTTTGGAAGAAAATCCTTTCCATTCCCAGCGTTCAGCTACAAAATGCGTGAACATCTAAAACAGGTAGCTCAGACCAGTGTCTTGCAATATTGTAGCAAATTTGAGGTCAGAGCGTGGCAGAATAGTGTGTATAGCAGCAGGGCTGCTAAGCTATGTCGCCAACTACCAAAGCATGCACGTTGCGACATTCTGGGAAGCAAGCGCCCAAACCGGCGCAGCAACATCCAACCGTGGAAGCCGTGCAAAACGCAGTGGAGTCATTGAACGACCAACTCAAGGCGTTACACCAGCATGTCGTATATAGATTCTAGTTATCTTTTGGCCAAATGTGTCGTGTGTTGAAAACCCGCTGTGAACCCATGACTAGTTTTGTGAGGCTGTGGGTGAAGCTTCTGACTCTGCTGGCCTTTGTGCATTTGAGCTGTCGAACTACAAGCGTCTCATTCGCTCTGGTGGCGTGTACGCGTGCCTAGTTCCCATTACTCACATTGGGCCCACTCATTGGGTTCATCGCTCCATTCCTCCAGGAACAGGCCAAGGTATTGATGTTTGATTGTTGCAGCCGTGGCATTTTCCAATGCAATGTGGCATTTCCATTTAACTCACAAGTTTTGGTTTCGCTTGTTTGCGATCTGGGCGCCAGGTTGTGTCCAGCTCATGCGCAACCGCCACTTCCCACCAGATGCTGACAACTTGTTTTGGCAGGAGACTATTGTTGTTCGAGCAACGAGCTTGGCAGAGCCCCCCGAGCCGGGCGCCTTTGAAGTTTTGAACGGCGATGCGTACAGTGTCCCGGCTGCGCTGTGCGTAGACCTATTGAGTGATTGTTGCTTAGCCCTGTGTTTCGAGAATGTTATAGCTCCAGTGTATTGCCTAGGAGCTGCTTTTTGGATCAGTTGGGGCGCGGCCGACAAAACCAACAAGAAGGAGCGCGAGAAGTTTCTTAAGCTGGCCAGGTGTGTGCGAGTTTCTTGTGGGCATATGTCTTGAAAGCCTCATCATGTAACTTCAATGAAGCTGCTCTTGTCTGGGAACTTACCAAGGTATCCTTCCAATATATGCCTGATCAACACCAATTTGAGAGAAAAAAGTTCGAGTTGGCAGATGCAGCAGGCCCACAGTGTTAGAGCCAATTTAGCGCCATGATGTCACACGTCGTTCCTACTTTGAGATCTCGTACCTGCAATGGTTTCTTCGTCATGCGCAGGCGACGCAGCAGATGCTCTTACTCTGCCGGAAGTTTGCAGCGATTGCGTTGGTGGAGAACATGCTGAAGAACTTGTCTATGGCGCATACGCCGGATGCTTTGGAGAAGTGGCCGGATGCTGATTGTTTCGAGATTCGTTGAAGGGCCCGACTTGATGTATATATATTCATATAGACTTGGTTTTGTTCCGGTGATAGCCATAGCCCGACAGGTTTGGAGAAGGGAAGATTCAAGGCATGAAGGCCGCTACTATTGGCAAGTGCTTGCGGGTTCACCGCCGCATCATGTCATGTGGAGACCCTCGTATGCTAGAGATCATCAGCAAGTTTGACGAGCTTTACGCAAGCCGACATGTTCTTGCGCATTTGCAGGGCTTGGAGCTGCTGACAACTAAATGCCACATTGCCAACAATCCAGCCGTGTCCAGCCAGCTGCTTCTTCGGTGTGCAGAGCATATTTACTTAGACGTGATGTCTGGTCAGCTTAGCCCTGATGAAAGCAAGGCAGGATTGCAGGCTTGCGTCAACCGCTCGCTCTTGAAGAGGCGTGTGTGCCACTACCTCATCAAGAAGCTCACTGTTCCTGATGAGTTTGGTGGCCACCGTGCGTTTGCAGATTCGTTCGCTTCCATGGGGAAGTTCAAAGAAAGTGGGTTCGATAGCATGAACTCAGCCGCATGGCTGTCAGATTTGCCACCGTTCCAAGTCGAGGCTGTCGCTTTTATGGCCAAAATCTTGCGGCGTTCCCCAGCGTTGGATGAGGTGTGGATGGCTTTGGTTGGCAAGGACCCCACGATTCAAGCTGAGGTTGCTTTGACGTCGTCGGAGTTCAAGCATGCAGGCTTCTTTGACTTGGAGGGGGTTCTTGCTGGAAAAGAGGAGTGGCTGAGTCAGAAGAGGGCGCAGCTTCATCCAAGTCCTGCTGAGCCTGCCCCAGTAGCTCCCCCTGCAGCAGAGGAGACGCGCGACCAAGAAAGTGACAAGCCCCTTGAATCTGAGCCAGCAGCTGAGACTAAAGCGGCCATGGAGGACAGGGCTCTTCAAAGTTTGGTCAAGTTTGATCGCAGCAAGCTCGAGAGCTGACCCGTTCGGCCCGTTTGATAGGAGGAGGTGGCAGACAAGCTGGACCGGGCTGCGTTCTTCAGTTCTATTACTTTTGCGGAAGTTGTGACAGATATCCTTGGCCGTGTGATTGAAGACCATGACTTCCGGAACATCGTTGACTGGTCTCGATTGCGTCCAGGGCTTACGCAGTGATTTTGGCTGATGCATTTTGACCCCTGTAGCCATTAATAACCCAGACGCATTCCCCAGAGCCATTTGCCCACCCATCCCCTCCAAGATGTGCATTTTCTTCGAAGAGGGGATTATCGAGGGCCAGATGGGTGTTCAGAAACAACAGAAATTGAGTCTGGCCCTCGATAATTTGGATGTGCTTTGTGCTGGCCACGATGCTGGTTTGCTTTCCCATGTTCGCACTCGCCCGGCGCAATGATTAAAACAATGTTTGACACGACCTTTGTTAGCGGGCGAAAGCAACTTTCGACTTGGTTTCTGACTTTTATACTCTAGTTAACTCTAGTTTCTAGTCGTCATCAACACCAGCATTAACTATTGTCAGGCTTTGCACGGTTCTCGGACACGACCCAGCAACCCAGGCTTCATGGTGATCAAATAATTGGGTTTCAAGCGCTGCCGCACTCGCACAGGGTGCCGCTTTGTGCAGTTGGGTTTGCCTTCTTATATATAGTGGACATGTTGATCCATATCCAAACTCCCATTCCAAAAATTGCGCGCAAAGGCAGTGCGCTATGTTTGGTAACCTTCCGCTGCTGCATTTCTGTTACAGCATTGCTTGTTGGCAGGCGCGAAGTCCTATGTTGATATTCGAGTTGCACCATCTCCCAATGAATGGCGCCAAGCACTAGAAGTTGCCGTCCACGACCCTTCCACAGCAACTTCTAGAATTTGGATCTACGATGTGAAGCGTCAGCCAAAGCCATTGACAGGTGTTTTGCGCAAGCAGCCTTGGAAGCGAACGCCTGTGGTTGACAGCAAGGACTTTCGCTTTGCAGTGCACGCCTTGCCCCTAGCCTATCTATTTACAATAATCCATGTTTAAATACGCTTTCTAATTTTAGGCCCGCCTGTATCCCTGTGTCACGATGCAGCGTGTTGCCAATTCTCCATTCGCTTTGCGTCGCCAAGGTTCGGAGACCCTGCGCTCACCAAGTCTCGCAAGCAACAGCCCTTGTTGACAGACTCTGATATTTTCATTGGTCTTGACGGCAGAACACCTTCAAATTGCCAAGGCATGGTGGCAGGGCTCAAGAAAGCCATGAAACCTTGCGAGTCCATCTTTCCCAAGCGACCGCTGACCATGGTTAGGCTCATTCGCAATTGCAAACAACTCCTCGTCAAGAGCTTTACCGCCACGTCTCCGGAACCTTTGGAGACCATGCTGGTTGCAATGCCGAAAGCCTTCAAGCTTCCAGTTCGCGTCGGAACTGTAGAGGGTTCGTCTTTGGTATTCGAAGACAACAGAGCCAGATCTTGGACCAACTTGAGCATGAGGCCTGAGCAATGTGTTGCGCTATGCTCTTTGCCGGAGACCATGTACCGCCAAGTTCTGGGTGTGTCCGATTCAGCAGGCGAAGGTCATGAAGACATGGCTTCAGAGCATGAAGGAGTCAAGTCAGACGAAGAAGACGATGGAGAGGATGAAGGGCGATCTGGCCCTTGCACCCCGCCATCGACTCTTTTGCTTGTCCCCTTGGATGACCATAGCTGGTTGTAATTTTTCTGTCTACTTAGCTAGTTATAAAGTAGGTTAACAACTTCGGCAAGCTATGTTATATGCTCGCCAACATATGCTTGGCTGGTTTCTATCGAAGCCACCGCGGCCAATTGTGTTGGTCAACTTACTACTTTGTCGCGACAAAGTATTAAATGTTAACATGTAGCCGAACCTGGATATTAATTTCCAGGCTTTTCGTAAATTGGTTATGCATGTGCGCCAAACAGGCGCAAGCAGGTTAGAGAAAATAGCGCCTGAGACCAACCAGGTTAGCGGGAATAGCCAAACATGGTTGGACAGTTTACAAGCAGGTCGCAAACCAGCGCAAACTAGTTTACTAACTGGCCACACTGTATTGAAAAAAACATGTTTTCTTTCGTAAAGACATTTTTTCTCGAGCCGGAACACGCATTTTTTGCGTTTTGTAATTGTGACAGTTAATTATTTGTGCATGTTTTACGTATGCATGTTGTGATATTTTTCACGTGTGCATTTTGTGACTGTGTTTTTTCTATGTGCTTTTTTGTTCTTGCCAGTCCCATGCAATCAGTCTATGTGATTTTTTCTTGCGCTTTCATTGCAGCAGGGTTCATCGGAAAGAAAAACCAGCTGAGTGTGTGTGTTTTTCCAGGGGTAGAAATGTCTTTGCACCAGTTGAGACTTCAGTTGAGCGGCGCCGACATTGCCGCGCAAGAGTACTTTTAGACTCGGCTGTGTTCCTTGAAACGCTGCAGCCTTTTAAACGATTCCTTTGGGGATGCCATTGTTTAGCACTTTTAAGTTTACTTGACAGTTGACAAAAAACAAGTTCACTTGTCAGTCAGCTATTTTAGAAATATCTTGCGACGTGTGGGACACACATTGCGCCGGGGTGGGCATCCCAGAGCAGCGCTGGTAGAGGCGGGGCCTGCAAGATCATCGATGAGGAAGTGATGAATTTGAGACTATAGTAACGAGTTCAACATGGTTTCAATGTTTTGGTTTTTTGCATGCAGGGCCACCTGTGCGTGGCTCGCATTTGTCATCATGAGTTGCTTGCACTTGCAGGGCCATGTGTTCACGCACAGCTCGCATGTGCTTGAATCATGAGTTTCATTGGTGCCAAGATTGATTGTGGTTCCTGTCCTGCGCCTTTGTGTTTTTTTGGCTGAGAGAGTGGCTTTTGTGCCCAGTGCAGGGCCCCAACTCTGGCTCGCACGGGCATCATGTGTGCCATGTTGGCGGATGCAGTGAAGGATGAAATCTTGCGCGCGCTGAAGATGGACCAAGTGATGGTTGCGCAAAAGGAGCTAATGCTCACACTCCAGAAGCACAAACTCGTCCACCGCACACGATTACTTCCAGACGCGGTGGGACCTCGCCCAGCCAACCGCGACGGATTTGGGCTGAGCCCGCGGGATTGTCACAACCTGCTGGAGAGCATTCTACAGGTGGGTTTCGATTCGACCCAAACCAGTGCAGTCTGCGTAGAGGTTGATGACAGGTCGAAGCTGTTCACCTTCTGTGACAACATTGTGAAGAACTCTGCAGGATCACTGCCACCCTGGAATCCTCACATGCTGAAGTACGGATCTGTCTCAGGTTCCCACCTCAACGCAGCCTTGCGTTGCATTGCTCATGAGGCTCCACACACGGAGACAGGCTCAACAGTGGTGGTGAATGGGAAGCTGTCGTTGCATTTGGTGGACAGCGTTGACAAAAACATGGCCGCTGCAGTGACTCAAGGAGTTGAGTGGACCGTTGTGTCCGCAGTAGCTGCTGCAGTGCCGGGTGTTTGCGCCCTTTTGCAGGAGGCTGGAAACGCTGCCAGCCAGGTGGCCAGAGGTGAGTCGGAGTTCCAGGTGCTTCTCAGGATCAAGGCTTTGATAGATTTAGACGGGGTGGATTCAACTTGGGACGCAATCAAGAAGGTGATCCAGCGCACAAAACCTCAATGCAGTGCTGCGACTCCTTTCATGTATCAATTTGTTGTCAAATTTGGGCAGCAGGATTTGTTGCAGAGGATCAACAGCCGGCTCCTGATGGAAGGCTTACTCACAAAAAGCCTCGGACCAGACTTTTTCAAGTCCTTGAGCGGCGAAACAAAGGAAACAAAGGGGGAAGCGCTCAGTGTGTTACGACATTGTGCACTGGCAATGGCATACTGCTGTGAGGAGAAAAACAAAAAGCTAGGCCCAGGTGACCTCAAGAAGATCTACAGTGCGCAACTCGCAGAACCCATGATGAATGGGCAGAAGCTCATACTCAAGGTCAGGAAGTTGCTCAAGAAAGAAGTGGGCGAAGATGGCGCGAAGTATGAGGCAGTGCTTCCGCATGTGTGGAAGTTTGAAGACACGGTGCTCCTTTGCGCGCTGGACAGAAGGCCACCATCTGTGGCAGACATGGAGAGCGCTGCCTTGGACTTGGTGGACGCAGTGGAGATGACCGTCGCGGTTCGCATCAGCACATGCTGGGATGGGCATAGGGCCAAGTTGGATTTGTGTAAGTCTGCCGCCCCCCCCCCACCTGCAGAAGCTGCAGCAAAGAGCAAGGAGATTCCAGTGCAGTGCCTTGCATAAGACCCATTGTTTTTGTGCTACATGGAAGTGTTGTCAACTGTATGTTTTTCAAGCAATCATGTATACGCGCAAATTTGTTGAACTTGGTTTGTTCATCATCTCAGGCGACGAAACCTCACAGCGGAAGGTGACTTGACGGATTCAGTCCAGTTGGTCAAGGAGATGGGATTCAAGCCTGGCTCAACAATCCAACGTCGCAAGGACAAGTTGGCAGCCACTATCGATTCCATGAAAGGCGACACTGTCGTCCTGCAGTTGGATAGTAGCTGGTTCACCTGTGGGCTTGTCAAATGGGATCAATGCCTCAGGTTCAGCGTCGGGAAGCTTCTCCACATACAGCATCAACACATCCCCCTCCTTCAAAGCAACCTTGTTCTGCATGACGGGGATCTTCAAAGCGTCAGAGCCGCCATTCACCAACTTGATTTCCACATTCGCCTCGCTGGTGTCATGAGTTTTTCTCACCAGCCAAAATGGACAAAGAAATGAGTCGGACTTCATGCTTCCATCCTTCTCAGGGCCAACAACGTGAGGGTGCAAGTACCACTCTTGGCCCTCAATCTCCCCCAGCGACAATCCAGCCTTGCTGGACTTCAAGCTCACCGCAGGCGTCGATGGTACCAGAGTCATTTTGCCCTTCTGGATGGGAGAGGTGACTTTCACGTTTCGAGTTGGCTTGAGGACAATGGCCAAGTTTTTTGTGCACCCTCGGTGCTTCGACTCCAAGGCTAGAAGAGCTGCCATGATCTTGCCTTTGGTCACCACATTGAGCATGTCAGCATTCTCAAAGCCACAGTGATTGCTGAATTGCTCAAACCCATATTCAAGTGATTCCACCTGGCGCTTGATGATTTTCCACTCATTGTGCAGAAAAGAATTGCAACTGAGCTGGAACAATCTACTAAGCGAAGGAAGACTGGAAAGAGTGCTGAGTGTGGGTGATCCTTGAAGAGATGTCTGCGTACATGCAGGCGAATTGACAATGAGTATTTCTTTATGTTGAATCATTTTGTTTGTTGTCATGGCCTTGCAACCCACTTGCCACTCTGAAGTCCCATCTGCATAGCTGACGCGCGTTTTTGATTGATGTGGAAAAGGAAGTTACTTGGTAACGTGTAATCAAGGCCGTAGTTGGGGCTTCAGGACAAACGTTTGAGGTGGCTAGAGTGAAGAGTTTGTTTGCTTGAGAAGTATGCTGTGATGCAGGGCTTTGAAGCTTTCTTCAGTGCGCTCGCATCACCTGAGACGAGTTAAGAGTTTTTTGAATCAAATTTGTGTCAATCTAATCTGCGCAGAACTGAACTGACACATGTGGCAGGGCTTTCTTGCTCGCACTGTGCTTGTGTGTGTGGTGCAGGGCTCTAACATTGTCGCTCGCACCTTGTCGTGTTTGTGTAGCCACAGGGCTCAACGATTTGAAGGTTTGCCTGTGAACATTTGCAGGGTTTCGCCTGCAGCTTGAGCAGGGAAGCGGCCACATCCTCCACACTGCGGTGTTCATCATGTCTCAAGAGCATGAGAGTGGGTCAGAGAAGGACGTCGACGGAGAGGGTGAAGAAGATGTCACTGAAGAGAACTTCGATATTGAGCAATGCTGGGTCATCAAGGGTCGCAAAAGAACTTGGGTACCTGAGACTGTGATGAAGTTGAACGAGCCCTACATCAAGCTGTCCAAGTTTGACCGTGGGTTTGTCCACTTCTGCTTATCGAAGCCGATGTCGAGCACCAGCAAACATGGACAAGAACCGGCCAATGCCAATACCCCTTCCTTTGACAACTTATTGCAAATGAGGATTGCTGCTTCTGTGAAAGCTGCCCAAGAACAAATGGAGATGGAAGAGTCTCAGGTGGGGGATTGAAGAGACATGGAAATGCTGCCACTAACGCAAACAAGAAGATTTCATGGGAGCGTGGCCTTTTGCAGGAAGTGGTGCTAACGCAGTTCTTGGAGCTTCAGAACTGGGACCCCAAGGAGGGAGTCATCCTTACCAACCCTCATGAGGCATCAACTGAGTTGATCAATTTTGTAGTTGGTTTTTTTCGGCTGACTCCTGCAGACCAGATTGAAGTGTTGGCTGCCACGTCGGCCCTTTGCGACCATGAACAAATTGGCAAAGGAGACGTCGTCATCTCAACCAGGAACTTTGTGGGCGAAGTGTGGTTTCACATGCACGTACGTTCCCAGCAAGTCACCGGCTTTTACACGGTGCTGTCAAAGTGGGAAAGTTTGGGTGGCAATAGGTTCCGAATTTGCAACAACCCTTCGATTGTCCTCACGAATGAACTCGTGAAGTCTTTGCCTTTCCGAAAGGAATCTGACCTGGCCTTGGTTGTGCCATGAAAAAGAACTGTCAACTATCGCGAGCAAACGCGTTCCACGCATGCCCTGCAAGCATTCACGCGAGCAATTTTCCGTGGAGTTGCCCTGCGCGTCAGTTGACAAATCGATTCGGTGCCCTGCGCCAGGAACATGGCGAGCAATGAAGCTTGCGCGGCGCGCGCTTTTGTGCCCAGTGCAGGGCTCCAACTCTGGCTCGCACGGGCGTGTGTGATGGTACAGTAGGAGGCAGAAGGTTTCATCCGGCTAATATATGTTAATCGGCAGGTTGCTCCCTGTCGATCGTTCTTTCGTTTCTCTCATTCTCTCTCTCTCTCTCTCTCTCTCTCCCTCTCTCTCTCTCTCTTTTTCTTTCTTTCCCTCCACAGCTGTGCAAAAAGAAGCGATGGCAGTGGCAGCAATCTGCATGATGCGCAGCTCAGGTACAATAAAGCTGGACATCGTGCAACACAAGATCTTTTTAAAAAATACATACCTTAAAAACAAGATTTTTAGAAAGCGTTGCTTGAGTTTATACGCATGTATCTCTAGGTCTTGTCTTGCACGTATGTGTGAGTATGCGCATGTGGCATCACCCCTCCGAAAAGACTACAGCTATAGAAGCAGTCGCGGGTTTTTCATTCCCTCTCCACAACGGTGAGAAAAGATCCGGTTGTAGTGGCGGCAACCGGGATGTCAGCTCGACTGAAGCTATAGGCATTACAGCTGCGAGGGCAGCAAACAGTATGCGCAGCTCCATCTCAATTGAAGCTGGGTATCGAGAAAAATGTTTTGGCGCACGTTTGTTTTCAAACGTGTAGATGACATATAATTACAACGTGCGATGCCAGTTTGGCCAGTTTAGCTGACTTAGCGACAACTACCACAACCTAGTTTACAAACAGAACAACCAGGTCCGCGTAAGCTCGCTAAATTGGTCCCTGGCAAGTTGGCTAAATGAGTTTACACATTTGAGCCAACCATGACGCAACCGAGCCAAGGTCAACCTTAAACTAGCCATATAGTTACAACCAAGTATGGTCATCCAAGCCATGGGAATTTCCAGAGGAGGTGTACAGAAACATCTACCGAGCCTTTTGCAAAGATGCTTCGTCCAAAACATGGGTGGTTGACATTTGTGCTGGATCAGGCCTGGCAGCACTTGCAGCTGCGCGAGATGGACACCACTACATTGGGTGGGCTCGCACAGAAAGCCACCGAGTCTTCATTCAGCAGTTCGTTCTTCTCCACATTTGCCTTGACTTAGTCTTGGGGAACGGAGGCTTCCGAATGGGGAACAAGCGCGTGTTGTCGAAGCAGAACTCTTTGACAGGGACCGAGGCGCCTCCCTCAGAAGCCGCCGGTGCAGGGCCAACCCCCTCACCCAGCAAGAAGGCCAAATCATCCTCTTCTTCGTCTGACTCTTGAGGGTGGGTAGGGTGCCCTCCGGCTTGCCGTTGCCTTTTTT
>CAXAMN010028917.1:512403-536787 GCA_963970005.1 Durusdinium trenchii | reverse complement strand
GCACGTCGCTTCCATCCCAGGCTCAACGAAGACATGGTGCTGCGCTTGCTCAGCCCCTGGGCCGCCGCGACGCTGCAGCGTGACCGCTGCGCAGGCCAGCGCGGAACGTTCGACGAGCGGCGTGGCAAAGGGGCAAGGTCTCCCGGAGGCCATGACTCCAGCTCGGTCGGTTGTGGGAAGAAGATGGGCCGGTCGATTGCCAAGATGTGTTTCATAGTTCAAGTTATAAAGACAATATACAAAGTACAATATATTTATGTATTTTCCTACTTGCTCGCTTATACACACATAGATATAAGTAAATAAGTAACAAACTGTATATTTATTTATACAACCATATATATATATACAACCATATGGTATATATACATACCTACATACCAGCCTACCTACCTACATACCTACCTATAGCGACCGACCTACCGACCTACCTACGTATGTATATTTATATCTGTATCTATATTTATATCTTACACAATACACATAAATACATCACTTTCTCACCAAGAAGCGTGGAAGTGGAAAGGCGGTTTTGTTCGAGTACAAATTTATAGGTCCCAACAAAGCAGCATGTCCGCTTCCATGCTTCTGGCGAGCAAAGTCAGCAGATCAGACCGAGGAACGTGTGTTGAAGCAGAGGGAGCTAGTTTAGGGTTTGCTTAGCGGCCCACTTAACCAGGTCAGGCATGGTCAGGCAACATCCCCACTGGCTCATCGTCGACCCTCGTTTTTGAAGGACTTTCACGACTGAGTTTCAACCATTCTTGAATATTGTTGGTTGAAAGTGACGCTAGAGTATCTGTAGAGATCCGCTAGCTAAACTGGAGAGGTGTGACAGAGGTGTTGCAGAGGTGCGGCAAAGGTTGCTCCTTGCCACACGCAGACCAAACCAAAGGTGTCTGGGCAGCCACTGGCTGTTGGCACCTCGCCTAGCTGGAGAAGCTGAAGATGTCGAGCCCTGGTGTGTGACCTGGTCGGTTCCCAATTTTTCATCTGCGCTCACCACTGGGCGTGGCTCAAATGGACGGAGCCCATGACCCAAACAATTTTGACACATTTTGCTTTGAAGTCTTGAAGGGTGGCAAGCCTGGACGTCCTTCAGCGTGTAAGACCACAAGGTGCTGTAGAGATCCCTGAGCTGTTTTTAAGAAGTCAGTGGAGACGCAATGCCAAGTCAACAAAACTCACTTCAACTAGAACTGTTTAGCTTGGCAGACCCTCTATGGCTTGAAAGTAAAACATATGATAACATGATAACATATGCAACACACACGCAGAACCCACAGGCTTGCTGCTCTTCATGGGTGCCCAGATGTCAACCTCCCCCAGCGGCAGACATCTGAACCCTCACCCCAACTAACCGCACATGGGACCCACAAATGTGCGTCAGTACGATGCCCAGAAAATAACCGGCTGGGCTGGTAGTCCATGAGGCCGGGAAGCTTCGCTGCTGCGCCCAGCTTGCTGACGCTGCGCAGATGTTGGGGCGCTGCCGCATGTGCGGAAGTTCGGAAGGCTGGGATTGGGTGGGCGCCCGCCCGTAGCGAGACCGAGCAGGGTTTTAGAGTCCAGGCTTGCTCAACGAAAGGCGCAGATGACTTCTGTTGGGTGGTGCAGCTCTGAGAAATTTCGGGGCCTAGTGCCAGTGGCTGCCAGTGGCCCAATCAATCATTGATTGTTGGGTCGCTTGCAGTCAAAGAACTGGGTTGCGTGCCACCTGCAAGGTTGTTGTTCAAAGGGTGTGTTTTCGGCGCCTTGGCGCATTGTTGTTATCGGCATGGCCCCAACTTATGAGACCTGGCAGATAGCCGGGGATGGCTTGCTTCCCATGCTCACGGACATCTTCATTGTTCGGCGCACGCTGGACAAGGCCAATCACGGCGGTTCACGACAGCCTTGGCTGCGAAAGTACTTACAGAAGGCAGTCCAGTTCGACTTCGTGTTCCCCACTACCAGGGAAGAAGAGCTGTACAAGTCCAAGCCCCAGCTCACCGTGCAGGACGTGGTAGCCACAATGAAGTTGAACTGGGAGCTGACTGACTACTGCACAGACCTTGTGCGCCAAGTGCGTGGTCATCTCACCAAGAAAAACATGTATTTGGTGAGCTACCTCATGGGCCGCTGCACGGGCCGCCGGTTCTTAGAGCATTTGGCAAGCAACGGGCCTGGTGGATCGACTGTACTGGACATCTTGACCAATGCCTGGGATGCCATGTCTGCCGCGAATCCTGACCACTCGGCGGCAGACTTCTTCTCTGATGGGTTCAACCCTCAGAAGAGGCATGGCCACCAGGCCCGGCCCATGTCGCGAGAGCAATTCCTATGTGTTCTTGATCTCGCCGCGCCCCCGGCGTGTCAACCTCAAGTCCGAGAAGAATGAGCTCCGCGACAAAAGGGAGGTGATGAAGGAGCTGCGAAAGCAGCGAGGTGCGGGGCCGTTTGTGGCCAAAAACACATACCGCATCCTCACTAATTTTAAGGCATCGCCGCTGACAACTCCAAATTTCTCGGAGTGCGGCAGTGGAGCTCGTGCGTTCTTGTGGGTCTGGAAGAGGTTGCCCCAGAGGCTCCTCTTGACCACCAACTCACAAGACTCCAGCGACCTCTTCAATGAGCTCCTCAAGCAATTCGCCACTGCTTTCCGTGGGGAATTCAACCGCAAGATCACGGCAGCCTCCAGTGAACAAGAGAAAGCCTTTCTTCGAACCGTCCGGGACGAGGCAACTCAATCACTGGAGGCAGCACAGTTCTGTTGCTGTGAGGCCATGAAGATCTTGCGGTGGGTTATCGCCCGGTCAGCATTGTACCTGCGCCGGGGACCCCGCGATGAGCACGTGGAAGACGACGTGGAGGTAGAAAACGAAACCTCTGACGTCGACTAGTTTCACAAGCTGCGTGCGGAGCAGGGAAAGTTCTTCTTTGCGTCGTGTGCACCTGGTCCAAGACATCTTGGGCCGGGGGTGTCTTTCGAATTTCCCAAGGTGCAACAGGGTCAGATTATAGGGCTACCGGCCACATTCCCTGAAACAAGCGTTTTAGACTTATCTCTCTCATTGTCAGGTTCCTCTCGTTCCGCTCGGCGGGTCTTTCCTGAACCTTGCTGTGGCTTAGCTATGGTGCGGCGTTCAATTTTAAGCTACACAGTCCCCTTGAGCTTGAAGAGTAAGGAAAATCCAAATCCACGCCGTTTCCTTATCCCAATTCGTGTTGTTGGAAAGGAACCCCTCCATCTACTCCGCAGCTGTTTTTTTGCAGATTGAATGTACTTAATCCTGTTTGGGGCGTGGGGCCCCGCCATATGCCTATAAGCAGGTGGCCACACACACAGGCGGTTTCAGGGAGCGGGCGAAACGAAGGTGATTGTGTGGGCGTTGCGTTCCCATACGTCGGACACTTGTCAGGCGCAGAGCCGCCAGAGCGCTGGTGGCAAGCGTGCTGCAAGAGCGCCGCAAGAGCGCCGGAAGAGCGCTAAAAGTCATTGGCGTAGGGTTGGGCGGTGGAAATATAAGTGGTCTGCTGTAGTCTGTTTCACATCCAAGACGGCCCTCCAGAATGACCCGGTTTAAAACACACAAGGTGTCTTGCCCTGGAGCGACCAGTAGCAGCAGGCCCCTAACAGGTTTTGAACATTTGCTTCCAACCCTGGCGGTCTGATGAGCTCCATAATTTGGCCGCTGAGATTTAAATCCTAGCCAGGGAAACATTGGCCAAGCAATAGTGTCCTTCTCTGATCCAGTAGTCTGTTGTCGGTGTCATTGTGGATGGATCAGGTACTGCCGTGGTTGTTGGTGCTGGTTTCTTCGTTGCGTGTCTGTATAGTGGCTCTCTGCTTGCCTGTTGTGTTGTCCCGTCTCTTTCCGGGATTCGTAGCGTTGTGGATTGATGTCGTGCCTGTATTGCTTGTGATGCTTTCTTTGTCTGCTCTGTTGTCTTCGCTGTTATAGGTGCCGGTTGTGCTGGCGGCTTGTTCACTCTGAACCATGTTTCTCCTGTCCACGTGTCTCCTTGTATCACTCGTCGTTGTTCATGTTTGCTCATGTCATGGTATTGTTCAACAATGTCTTCGTTGTTCCCGTCTGTTCGTCGAATGATTGTTCGTCTGTAGTTGCTCAATGTCTCCAGTGGTACTGGGCAATTGTCGCCAGGAACAAAGAGAGCTTTCCTCTTGTTCCGGTGATACCGTACAAGGTATCCTTCATTGTTGTAGTTCCTATAGTCACTGTTGCCTCCAAGAACTTGTTGTGGTCCACGTCTTGTCAGTGTTGTTGGGGCAATCATTGCAATCATGCCCTTTTGTGTATGTCTCAGCTGTAGTTGCTGGTGTTGTCCCAGGTTCATGATTGTTGCTGGCAAGTAGTAGAGGTTGTGCTGCTGCATCAAGGGAACATTGAATCCTTTGTCGTGGCGCATTGTTGGAGTGTCATTGAACCTGATGTCAAAGCCTTGTTCTGCCAGTCTTGTCACTGACAGGATTGGGTCATGGATGTCGCACACATAGAAGGGTATGACAATTGGTTGTCCTCTTGATTGCATGTAGACCCATCATACTCCATAGCATTGTATTGTCTTGTTCGTCACTGTCCTGAGGTTTGGGCTTTGTGCTTGGTCGATCTTGTACACTGGATAGTTGTCTGCAAACCATAGTGGGCAGACATGTGTGGCTGCTCCACTGTCAATCATGATGTGTATAGTGTCTGTGGCGCTGCTGCTTGTGGTGTCTGTATTGTGGTCATTGCCATCGCTGATCATGGCGATGACATGGATTGGTGTCATATCGTGGTTGCCGGTGGATGGGATTGGCGGAAGTGCCATCCATTGTTGTAGTAGTCGTCGTACCATTGCGCTGTCGTATCTTCAATGTCATTGCTTTCTCCTTGTCCAATGTTGTGTATTGCCACTCGGCAGTCTTTGGTAAAATGTCCTGTTCTTCCACATCTGTAGCATGTATCTGTCGCTTGTTTTCCTTTGTTCTTTCCTTTGCCTCTGTTGTATCCTTTGCTGAATCCTTTGTTTCCTTTGTTGGCTCTTCCGAATGGATTGCCGAAGCCGATCGGACTGTTGTTGTAGCTATTGAATCCTTTTCCTCCATACTTTCCTTTTCCTTTGTGGTTGATGTTGTAACTGTTGTATCCGTAGCCGTTGTATCCTCCGTAGCCTTTGCCTTTATTCTTTCCTTTTCCTTTGCCTTTTCCTTTGTAACTGTTGTACTTTCCTTTTCCTTTGTGGATTGCATCGATGTCCATAGGCGCTTGTCCTCCACCGAAGCTTGTCGCCACGCTGGACGATTGTGATCGTAGTTCTTGTAGTTTGCTGAACGCTGTTGTTGATCTGTAGTACTCGATGATTGTTTGTTTGACTCGTGCATAGTTTGGGCTTTGTCCTGAAAGCAGTTGTAGATGTTGTTGTAGTGGTCCACATGTCTCGTTGAGCAATATGGCAATCTTCACGGAGTCTGGGAGTGTTTGTCCATTGTCTCGCTCAAATCGTTGTAGTTCAAATTCCCATGTGGAAAATGATTCTTCAAAGTTGTTCTTGTCAAATGTTGGTTTCAACAATCTTGTCAAGTGTCCTATGGACCTTGTCCCCAATGGGATGGAGAAGCGGATGCACAGTTGTCGGTACATCTCGAAGCCAATTGTGTGTTGGTATTGTCTGCAGACTGTAGCTGCTGCTCCTGTTGTTGTGTTGATGAGGATGTACCTCAAATCAGTGCTGAGGCGAACATGTCGTTCACCATCTTTGATTGTTGATGCCACTGCTCGTAGTTGTAGCTCTGTGAGTTCTGCTGTGCCTCGTTCTGCTGCTTGTAGTAGTTCTGTGTAATCGTTGTTTTGCAATCCCATGTATGCTGTGAACTTGTATTTCCATTCTTCGAACGTGCCGTAGTCTCCATTGAAGAAAGGTGGTTTGAGTTTGTATCTGTTCATGTTTGCTATTTTTGCTGTTGTCTCATCTTCTGGAACTGGAGGTAGGCCATCTCCAGCTTGAGCTGCTGCTGGTTGTGCTGCCATTGTTGCAGCTGTACAAGCTACCTATTGTAGGGTCAAGGCTTGTCCTCTGTTCTCGGTGTTTGTGTGTTTGTTCCTGTTGTTGTATTGGAGCTCACCTGGATTGTTGTTACCAGGATCCTTGCTCCGCTACCATGTAAAATTCAGCAGCTGTTTGTTTGTCGTTTGTTTGTGCACGCCTCTGTATTGTTTTCCTCTTGGCAACTGTCCTTAGGCTCAACTAGGCTAGGCTCAAGGCCTTTGATCCAAGGTGCATTGTATAGCACCAAGTCATTGTACATGAACACTACGATGGAGTAAACATACAATTGTACAGAAGGTTGTATCTTGACATCTCTCTCTCTCTCTCTTTCTTGTTGGCTTGCTGAGGGTCTCTTTCCCTCCATGTCTTTCTCCCTCTCTTTCCCTCTCTCTCTCTCTCGCCTTTTGTTTCTGTCGCTCTCTCTCCGTCTGTTTCTCTCTTTTCTTTCTTTCTTTCTTTCTTTCTGTCTTTCTGTCTTTCTTTCTTTCTGTCTCTGTCTCTGTCTCTGTCTCTGTCTCTGTCTGTCTGTCTCTTGACGGCAGTAAAAATCCTCTTCTCCTCTTCTAGTCCTCTTCCAGAAGCCGTGCTTTCTGACGGCCGGATGGAGCTCCAGAGAAAATCTCTTCTTCTCCTCTTCCCTGACCCGTTCTCCAGGCGCTCCCACTCTGAGCCGTTCTCCAGGAGCTCCCAATCTAAGGACCTGCGCCCGGTTCCACCCACAAGCGACTGAAAATGCGTCCTCGGAGCTGCAATCTAAACCCGGATGCAGCAAAGTTCTCTGACGCGTCCCCCCGCCAGGGGTCGGCGGATATATATATATATATAGATATATTGGATACATTGCCATACGTGGTCCTCAAGTAATTCCAAATCAGATTTGAAGCATTTGCATCAGCTGGCACCACAGGAAATTCTGGCATGGCCTCATATGACAGCAATTGGTGCCTCTAAGGCATGACAAACAGGAGCAAAAGAACAACAAACAACGTCCTTCCACGTCACATTTTTGGAGCTTTGGCATAGGAGCTCTGCCAAGTGAAAACCAAAGCACTCTGTATACGCCCTGAGTGATCAAACACAATTTTTCTTTTAAATTCAACAAGCTACTTCACAGGTCCTTTCACGACACAGCCCTGAGTCCAAGCAAAGCTCCTTTGTGCCTGTCCACATCATTTTGCCATCAGGTCCACGACGCCGCTTTGTAAGAGGCGCACCTTGAAAGGAAGAGAACTTGGAACCTGAAGGGAGTGCACCAGCACAGGCAGCTATCCGCTTCAACAATTCAGGATCATTGCTCCAACATTTTTGCCGTTTTGGCGTTGTCTTGAAGAAGGGGTGCAGGCCATGCCACAGACCGATGGAGTAGACCTGCCAGCAAAAGAGCTGAAATGCAATCCATACTCAGTGGCCACCCACGCCTGAACCAGTTTGCATAGCACCACGCGGCAAGAGCTCAAAGGCAGACCCTTCAGGTTGCTCTATCAAGAACCTCACACCCCTGCTGGCTGCAAGAAGGGCAAGCAACACTGTTCTGATGCCAAGCAAGTTTTCCGTTGCAATGGATTTGTATCCATGATTGCCTGGTAGATGATCGAGCGTTGATGTGTGCCGGAACACCTGGGCCCAGCAAGTTTCAAAGCTACTCAAACACGAAGACAGTACTTAAGCACCAGACGGCAGGCAAACGGTGCAACAGAGAAGGGCTAGGATGAGCAACCCACTGCACTTGATCCTCTGGCCTTCACTCACCATTTTTCTGCGATTGGACTTGCATCGCAACCTGAAGCCTTTTTTCTCCAAAGCATCCCAATCAAATCCTGTTTTTTCCAAACAGTCAGTTCCATCCAATTGCTCTGCATCATGACTATTCGTGTTTGGAACTGCTTCCTCCCTGAGTTTCTCACTCACTTCCCAAATGTTGTTTTCTCATCCACTTGATTTTCTGGCTCTTGCCACCTTCACTTGCCCAGAGCAGGCGCTTGAATTTTGAAGATTTTGAAACACAGGCAGCAAAGCCAAAAGCCCTTATTGCACTCCATTTCGCAACAACACTTTGAGCGGCACCACAACGACCTGGCGCATGCAAGCACACTACAAATTTTTGCACACCTGAACCTGAACACCCTGAAAAAAAGGCATCATTTTTCAGTTTCTCAAGCCTCTCTTTTTTAGAATGCAGTTTAGCAGATAACTCACGTTCAGATTCCCATTTTTTTTCTGCCGAGTTTCCGCAGCATCCTTTAATTCTTCAACTTCCTTAACAAGCTCTTTTTTCCGATTTTCGTCCTCACAAATTTCCAATTCCATTTCAGAAATTAACATTTTTTCCTCTATTTTGCGCAATTCAAGTGGCTTGGAACTTAAGGAGGACTGCTTCATAGAAGCAGCTTCATCTATCAAATCTATTGCGCTATCTGGAAGAAATCGCGATGTGACATATCTTTTTGCAAGACGTTCAGATTCTTGTATAGCTTCAATCGAAATACGAAGCTTATGATGAAGCTCATAGCATTCTTTTAATCCTCTGATCATTGCTACTGCTTGACTTTCGCTTGGCTCATCAGCATACACAACGCTAAATCTTCTTTCTAAAGCTTGATCTTTTTCAATATATTCCCTATATTCGTCTTCTGTAGTTGCACCTATGCATGCAAACTCTCCTCTTGCAAGCATAGGTTTCAACATATTTGCAGCATCCATAGACCCTTCAGCTTGCCCTGCACCAACGATTGTATGCAGTTCATCTATAAAAATACTGACATTTCGATCATGAGATTTCACTTCGGTGAGCAGGCCTCAGCATTCAATTCTACATCTTTCATTTCACAGGCCCCCGTTTGCTCAAACTGTTTGTCCGACCAGGCTTTCACAAGCGAAAAACCAGCTTGGCGGCCAGCAAAATCATATATATATATATTTATATAAACAAATGCCTAGCTCACACAGCGTATACCCCACAAAGACATCATGGAGTTCCGGGCCCCTCGCAACTCAGGGAACATGTCCCAACATTTGACATAGGTGTTCAAGATATCTGGATCTTCATTGGCCTGCTCAAGCCTTCCTGCTTTGATCTTGGTGGACATGTCAGCAAGGTCTTTCAAACCAAATGCCTGCGGAAACACAATCACGCTTGACATGAGTGCAAATGAGCAGCAATCCAACTCAGACTCATTGAAGCTGATTGACACTCTCAATTGGAGCACTGGGAGTCGCTGTTGACAGCCGTTTCCATCCCATGGACCCATACATGCAAAAACAGACATCTAACACGGTATTTGAAGATCCGTCCCAGCCATGACACCTGGGCACGCCACAGAGAAAAACGCACAAGAAAACGGACAAATGCAAACCTGGCAAACTCAAAGCTCATGCGTGAATGCCAAAATGTATGCATGACAAACTTTTTCAACGTTGGCGTGGCATCTTCTTCGGCTGAATTAGCCGGATGCCATCTGCTGGGGAATCCACATACCATCTGCTTGCCATACAGAGACAGCGCACAGGCTGACTCCTAGAAATGTCAACTCACATGCCTCTGTGGCTGAAGACATGCTCAGGCTCCGCACCGTCCTACAGCAAAAAGGGTTGAGTGAAAGATGCAACAAAAAGAGAAGGGTTCTGGCCTCATCTGAGGTATTGCCACTCAGACTCATCCATAGAATCAGTGAATGGCAAATCCTTGCGAAAGTGTTCCTGGAACGCTTTCTGGAAGCAGAGGTGCTGTTCAGATATTTGCTCATCCCCACCTCCACTGCATCGTGGTAGAGGTTCATCGGATTGGAAGCTTTCTGCTGCACGCTTCCTGGAAGGCCAGCCTATGGGAACTGTTGGAACTACCCGTGGCGCAAAGGTATTGCTCAGCAGCGGTGGACGTGGCGCGGCCGGCAAGCAAAAGCATTGAACATGGCAGCGGGTATTCAACAACTGCACATGCATGGCAAAAAACAAAAGCTTCATGGAACACAGCAAGTTCATGTAGGAGAAGTCAAATGCTTCACAACAGCAAACACAAAAAAGACATCATTCAAAAATCGCTCAACAAATGATTCCAGAACACTCCCAAAAGACACCCAGGGGAATTCCAGGTGCATGTGCAGTAGAATGGCTGGCTCCTACTGTAAACGCTCAAATCTACCAGAGACTATAAGCTGTTTCTTGTAGTCAAACCGCTGGTCCAGGATACCCATACAACTCGGCCAGTGTTGCCTATAGGTAAATGCAAGAATAGTAGTTGCAACCAAGAAGTTGGGGGGAACTTAAGGCGATGATAAGTTTTTTTTTTCAGAATGACTTGCAACATTTCTCAAGGTTGCAGAGGCTTCAATGAAGAGCTGCAAATGGGCTATATAGTCTAAAGCTGCAGATGGAGTCTAGCACATGGAACAATACAATGGAGAGTGTAAGCTGGGGGTTCGTCAATGAAGTGACAAACATTGAAAGCTTCTTTGGCTTAGGTAAAGAAACATGTCATGATGGCTCCAGGGCAAAGTTGGACAGTGAAAGATTGCCTCATAATACGGCAAAAACTGATCTTTGAGCACGCCAATGCATTTCTTGATGGACTTGCTTTTGGAAGACCCAAGACCCCCCCTCAAAACTGGCGCACACGAGCCGGAGGCCAGCAACTCGTGGTCATCACTGTCGCCCACGGGCACGCTGCCCACAGCGCGGTATTACCACACTGCGGTGTGGGGCATTTCGTCTTCGGGCAAACATGGGTTTTACATCTTCGGGGGCGATGATGGCAGCCATGGCCTTGGGAGTTTCAGAGGGGCGATGCAAAAGCATCGGGTGGGATCGGGAGGGAGAGCAAACCGTTCGCCGAGGCTATGTGAACGATTTACATTTCTACAGCCAGGCAGGATGAGGGAACAGGCTTTCGATTGAGTTGTTCAGAGACCGTTAGTAATTGGCTGCTACTCATACATCTCGATTTTTTTGGACAGTTGCGGCATTCTCTTCGAAATTGCCTTGATGAACCCTCGCAGGCTGGTGAAGATACATCTCAGGCCAAAGACCCCGTCGCAAATGAGCTTGTTGACAGAAGCCGTGGTGACGGACAGGACAGTTTGCAGGGTTACATCTACTTTCACATGGTGGTGGTGTGCGGTAGTAGGAATCAGTCCTGTCAAGAACCTGCTCACCTGAGCATTTCCTGCACAAGGACTGCATCTTGAGGCCCTATTTATAATCAGTCACAAGCGGGGCAGTCACAAGCCTGCACTCCCCTCGTCAAGCAACGCAAGGGGAAAAGATCAGGTCCCTCTTCAACACGTTGCTCAGTCAAATTTGGCATTATAGTCACGCTGCCCAGATTCAAGCAGAGTTTGCACCTCAGAGGCAGCGTTTCCACCACATTACAAGGAAGGCACACAAACAAATATCAGCCAATGCCGCGTCGCAATATCTGAAGGCAGGATCAATCAATGGCTGGCCAAGGGCTTTACAATCAGCCCACCTGTCTCCTCATCTTTGGCAGGGATGCGATGCCAAGAGATGACATTTTTGAAGGTCTTAGTGGCCTATTGGCTCTAGAAAACGCTTGATAAGCCCTGTTGGTTTCTGACTCCTCTGCTTGAGCCATATGAATGAACACTAGAAGGTCCCACAATGCGGAAGAGCTTACAGATATGACATGATATGACCCCATGGACCAGATACTCGAACTGTATACACGTCCCCAGGCTGTAACGCTCCAGCCAGCGATGCGTGTCCCAGCCAACTTATCCAGCCAGCCTCACGAATTCTATTTTATATACTATGACTTTACCCACTTTCAACCAACCCAGGCAAACATTGCCTTTCGTCAAGGGCAAAATCCCCACCTGTCAGGTGAGGGTTGTTAGATTATTACAGATAGTCTTCTCCTCCTCCTTCCTTCATCGTTCCGGTCCCCGGACCTCAACAGCAAGCGCCAGATCGCAGTGGTAGGCGCCCTTCCCAATGCCATTCCAGCACCATTCCCATAGCCATTCCTCATTTGATTTGTTTTTGCCAGCAGAGTCCAACAAACAAGGCTCTACTTCTAAAAGACTTAACATTTTTTGATCAAACAAAGGAGTTTTCTACCAGAGGAAGTGAACATGAGGAATGGCTATGGGAATGGCACCGGGAAAGGAGCATACTTCAAATGTGTGTGAGTTTATACAAATCGAGCTCACCACCAGCAATGGCACTGGACAAATACAGGAGATTGAGGTCGAGGCCGTGAAACCAATGAAAAGCTCAAGGCTTTCATTTGCTGGAACAATGCAGCAAATCGGGGTCGAGGCAATGAATTCATTGAAACTCAAGGATTTCCTTTTTACTGTTCCATTTGCAAACTTCGAATGGCGCTGGGAAATTCATTGAAGTTCAAGGGCATTTACTCTTTTATGTGCAAACTTCGCATGGCACTGGACAAGTTCAGCAAACTGAGGTTGAGTCAATGAAGTTCATGGATTTCTTTACTTCGATTCAGTTATGTCATCAAACAACGCTTAATGGTCATGCTCACCCTCCCCCCCACTACTGTCTCCGAGTCCTTTTCTTGGCGATGAAATTCCCGAGCTTGAAGCAGTGAAACCGTAGAGTTTCAGAATGGTTTCCTGCGAGGCATTTTGAATAGGAATCAGTGTGCAGTAAAACTGCATTATATACTAGCATCATAGAAAGACGGTTCATTCGTACATTGTATGCGTGTGACGTACTGCAGCCCCTTCAACAAACAGGAAAAAGTGCGTATGGTAGCGGAGCTGAGAAGGAGGTAACCCCTCCGGAGCTCTGAAAGAAAAACCCCTAGGTCACTGGGATCCCGGGTGCGATTTCGTGCCATAGATGTGGGGCCTTTGGAGCCCGAGCAGCTGGACTGGTGAAGAATTGTTGTGAGCAACACTCTGTAGCCAGTACATATGTCAAAGAGACATTAGCACAAGGAAAATTTTGATGAGATCAAGGAAATCCTTTGTACAATAGCACAGAGTACGCCGGCAACAACATCAGCGGCAGAGGCAGTGAAGAAAACAATTGAAGACGAGAAGTCATCAACAACAGAGTGGTCAAAATTGATAGCAAAGCCCAACGTCTTTGACGACAAGTCACAAGATGGAGAGATCAAGGCATTCAGAGAGCGGTCATGGATCTTAGAGAAGTACTTGAGCGCAGTTGATGAAGGCTACATGAAGGACCTGAAGGAAATTCTTGATAAGCCAAACGAGAAATTTGACATGGACTTGGCAACAGCTTTATGAATTGTTAGCTTCATTGATGAAAGGAAGGGCACTGCAATTGGTGAAAGCTGTGGAAGACTCTAGTGGATTTGATGCCTGGAGGAGTTTGATTAAAGCTTTGACACCAACTTCAAACGCAAGAGGCTTGGCTCTCTTGGGAGCAGCTGCTACATGGCCAGCGTGTTCAATAAACTGCGCACTACAACCTCAACTCTTGGAGCTTGAAGAAGGTTTTTGATGATACTGTCAAAGTAGGAACTACAATTCAGCAAGGGTTGAAATCTGCTATTTTTTTGAGATGTGTACATGGACAACTAAAATCCTACAAGGAACATGTGTTACAATGGTATAGATCTCAGCAGTGGGCTACTTCCATGGTGGCTAGTAGCAGTACAATGGACGTTGATAGAGTCCAAGATGCCAAAGGAAAAGGTAAGAAGGGCAAGAATGACGGTCAGAAAGGCAAAGGTAAAGATGCCAAGGGCAAAGGGAAGAAAGAAAGGACAAGGATATCAGAAAGGAAAAGAAGTCGATTACCAGATATTACACGGGTAAAGGTAAAGGCAAAGACCAAGAAGGCAAAGGTGTCACTTGTGGGAAGCCAGGACATCTTGCTAAAGACTGTTGGAGGAACAATATTCGACAGGTAGCAAGTGATCAGACCCATTCATCTTCAGGAGGAGCATCGGTTACAACTCATACAGTTGGCCAACAGCGTGCCAACGTGAGCCAACGGAGTGGCTCAGCAGAGACCAAACCAGTGGTCAGAAGTATTGAGAACAATGAACCAATCATCTTTGACTTGAGAGAAAGACAGGATGACTAGAAGATCAGGGAATCAGAGTGATTCACTTCTACATTGGGGATGATGATGATGAGCCAGAGATCCAGGAAGTTGAGGAGATTGACATCTCAGATGATGAACCCATGGTGAGGAGACTTGGGGAAGAGAACGAGGATGTGGCTATCATTATTGACGGTGGAGCTGATGTAGCATTATTCCCTTTGAGTATGGCAGCTCATGGGAAAGGAGAACTACAATTCAGCGCAAAGACCAAGCTACAAGATGCACAAGGAAGTCGTATCCCCCCAGAAGACGCGAAAAGTGTTGAAATTTCCTTGCGCGACCTTGATGGACGAGAAGTTCCCCTGAAAGAGAATGTGATCTTCAATTTCAAGGTGAATCAGCCAATGCTTTGTCATTGGGTTGATGGAACATGGTTGGGGAATCAACAGCAGGGAGCAACTGTTGGAGAATGGTGACTTGAAGGTACCGCTCAACTTGCAAAATCGCTCTTTGACAGTACAAGGCCGTGTTAGAGTCATTAGTGATGAAGATGAGAACTGCTTGGAAGTGCAAGTACCGGAAGCTTTGGAAAAGGAATCAGGTTGGAGATTCAATGAACATGGACTGCTGGTTGGAAGCCTATTGACTTCAAGGTTTGTGGAACCCACAGTCATTCCGGAAGTGGAAGTATCACCAGTTTGATGAGAACCACTTCGGTGAAAAGAGGAGGTCGATGGCTAATGCCTGAATATTGTGAGAGCGTGATGAAAAAGGAGGAACTTGCGAGCAATTCTTTGATGATGATGCAGTCATTACTTCAATCGCAATCTTCAGCTATGAGCCAGCGCCGCCAGAGGATATAGGATTCTTTGCGCCAGGATACAAGAAGCTTGAGAACAGAGAGCAGAGAGAAAAAGAAGCGCAAAAGGCCATAGTAGAGATTTCCCCCACTCCACAGGAGAAGGAGGTAGAAGGCCAGAGAGAAGAGGAAAAGAAAGATGAAGACCTGGAATGTGAATTACAATTGAGCCCAATGGATGTAGACAAAGTCTTGGCGAATGGAGTAGAGTTGGCTAAGGAGTCATCTTTGGCAACTCTGAGGGCAGCTTGTTCAGTTCTCGGCATTTCAGGCAGTGGCGCGAAGCTAAAGGTCTACACCAAGGTCCTCAATCACAACAAGAAGATGGAATTGTTGAACGCTAAAAGCTTGGTGAGTGAAGCAAAAGCTCAGGAGACTAGAGAGGCTTTGGGGCAAAGTGTTGCAACGATTCCAGATGAAGCAACACAAGTTGATGCACATACCATCTGCCAATTGGTGTAAGGGGTGCATTGAACATCGAACAGATGGAGTAAAGAGAGGAAGTTTTCCTCAGGTAAGCTTTGACTTTTGCTATAGAAGAGGAAGAGATTCAGAAACAAAGCCAGCAAGAGCAGTATGTTAGTTAGTTGCAATTGACAGCCAAACTGGATTCATTCATGTTGTGCCATTAGGAAGCAAAGGCCAATTTCGCCGCATTGTGCAGGAGTTGATGAATTTGAGTCAATTGTTGGGGTATTCAGCAACCAGAATGAACCCGCAACAAGGCAGATCCTCCAGACGCTAATCAATGCGCGGAATCAATTGCAGATTGGCTGGCTCAAAGCTTGGAAATGTCAGAGAACACAGTTGACAGGGTGCGAGAGCTTGCAGGAACTTTTTTGAAGGTGTGCAGTCAAGGCTTGGCGTCAAGATTGGATCAGATCATGCACTTTGGACTTGGGCAGCAAGACATGCCAGTTGGGTACTGAATAGATTTCAGCCAGTCAAAGGTGCAACTCCCTGTGAACTTGTTTACAGCGCGAGCTACAAAGGACGTCTAGCAGAATATGGTGAACCAGTTAATGGGTACATCAAGAACCTCAACAATGGAGAAGCAAGATGGCGCCTATGCTTGTTCTTGGGGGAAGTTGAAAGGCAAGACGCCTATGTGCTTGCGGATGGAGTGCAGGTAGCGCTCAGCAAATGCATCAGAAATACAGAAGATTGGTCCAGATACTTGCCCATCTACAAAAGCCTCAATGCCTTTTCATGGGAGTATCAAACCAACTTTGGGGGCAGAATCATTGCCACGAAGAGAAGAGCAGAGGCATTTCCTGCAGCGCAAACAGATAATCCTAGAGAACATGTAACGCTGAAGTTCAGAGATGAAGATGCAGAAGCAGTCATGGCCAACGCACTAAAAGGAGGAAGTGATCCAGAAAAAGAAGAACCATCGTTCCCAGAAGCAATTGAGATTCCAGCCCTCTGACTATCCCTGTTGAAACAATGAAAAGAGATGGAGGTGAAAGGAAGCCAAGTGGAGAAGAAACTCCAACTAAGAAACAGAAAGTTCTCTTTACAGGCGAGAAGACACTTGAGAAGGTGAAAGCGTTTCCCTCTACATCATTGCCAGCAGGACAGCCAAATTTAATTGCTCCTATCCTATCTTCATTTAGATCACCATCATCGCCATCAAGACCAAGGGAAGCATTTGAATTGCTTGAAGAGGAAAGCCCAATGGAGAAACTCAGGCCATCAGATGATTCAAGCAAGAAGGTTAAGATCAACATGGTGAAAGTTGGAGGAGAAGGTCTGTACCAGGTAGATGAAGAGTTTTCCCCAGTTCTTCTGCGTTGATGAAGAAGAGTGGTGTGATGAGGAAGATGAATCAGACTTGGCAGATATCCATGGACCTGAATGTTGTGGCGTGATGGAGAACATGAACCAAACGGAGATCCAGAAGCATGGATTGATAGAGTAACTGATGAAGTGGAAGAGAAAAGACTCCAGAAGATGCAAGTGCTAGAGAAGCCAGAAGGTAGCTCAAAAGGAATTAGTAATTTGACAACGCGCAGTGTGTTTGACTGGAGGAAGAAACCATACCGCTTCAGTCAAGAGATGGAAGAGAAGATCAAGACTAGTTGCAAGAGAATTTGCCTTCGCCGAAAAAAGAGAGATGACATTTTCTCACCAGCGACTTCAGGACATGTACTGAAGCATCTACCCACAATATTCTTGCAAAGGATCAGTGAAGAAGACGAGGCAAGAGAGGGAGAGGGAGCATTTTCACAGGTGCTGGGATGTCTTGATGTGAAAGACGCATTCTTAACAGGAGAAGCCATTGAAAGTGAACTTGAGGGGAGAAAGAACTCTTGGTGATGGACAAAGAGATGGAGCAAAAGCATTGTGTTACTTTTTCACAGAGTACCTGACAGAGGAACTCAACTACAAGTTCAGTGCCGAGTGTCCATGCCCACGAAGAAATGAGAAGAGCATCATCTTGATCCATGTGGATGACTTGATTTCCACAGGAGACTCGAAGTATATCAATGAAATCTTTTTCCAAAGATTCAACACACATTTGACACCAGTGTGAGCAAGATTGAGAGGATTGGAGATGAATCCAATTTCCTGAGAAGAAGGTACACGCTGGAAGTTGATGGACTATGGATCCAACCAGGCAAATACACCCAGCAGATGGTGAAAGCCTATGAAGAGCAGATTGGATTGGTCAAACTTCAACAACTACCAGCAGACAACTCAATCCAGTTGGAAGACGAGTCAGAAGTCTTGCAGGACCAAGATAAGACTAGCGTTTTCAGAAACATGGTTGGATCAGGTATCTACCTATGTCAAGAGAGGCGCGATGTAGCATTTACAGTGAAGGAATTAGCTTCAAGAATGTTAAATCCTACAGCTATGCCATTCCATCACTTGAAGAAATTCTTGGGTTACTTGACGAAGGCTATCCACAAGCAGGAGAAAGTTATGTCAAGAAAGGAGAAAGCTATTGGTGCTTGGAGACATTCCCAGATTCAGCCTGGAGTGGAAACAAAAGCCACAGAAAGTCAACATCAGGAGGATTCCATGCATTGAATAGTTGTCCATTGTTCAATAGCAGCAGGACACAGAAGATCATTAGCTTATCTCGATGTGAAGCAGAACTACATGCACTAGTTTCCTCAGCGTCAGGAACCTATACCAGAGCAGTTCTGGAGTTTGCTCTTGGGACGAAGGTGGGCCATTACATCTTCACAGATTCATCGAGCGCACGCCAACTTGTGACAAAGAGATGAGTTGGAATAGTGATAGACTTACTTGGATGGAAAGTTGCTGTGGGTTCAGAACAGAAAAGATTTCAAGATGGTACAAGTTGGAGGACAAAGAGCCATAGACTTAACGAACTTCATTGGAGATTGGCACAGTGACCATCAAATCAGAGTAGGAGAGTATGAGAGAAGGGTGTTTGAAGAGAAGAAGAATTTTGCAGGAAAGGTCACTGAGATTGCCAAAACGATGATGAGAATGGTTACTTTTGAGGGCTTGCAGCCAACGGCTTCAGATGCATTTCTGAAAGGAGACAATATCCAATGTGAAATGGATGCAGTGAGGAAATCCAATGAAGAATGGAAATATTGGATTGCCATGCCCGGCCCATTGTGTACAACGTTATTGGTTTTGCAGGATTGATCTTTGTGATCTTTAGACGCTACAAACACTTTGAAGAACTACATGCAGTTTTTTTGGTCATCCGAAGAAGATTCCCTTTGCTGAGAGAGAAACTCGTATGGATGCTTCGAGACGAAAGCTCACAGGGGTACCCATTAAGGGTGAACGCGAACCTGCGCACATCTTGTTGGGAAAGGCCTGTTCGACGCACGATCAAAACCTCATCAAATACTTAGAGCCGTCTGTTTGCATCAGTCGGCCGTTCGAGGTGCAGGGTTCCAAGCAGACACGGGAACTTGCGTGTGAGAAAGGGTCAATTGTTTGGAAGAATCTGGAATCAGGACGAGAAGCTAAACATGGCAACCGACAGTGAGCTTAAATGGCGGTTTGCCTTGACCCGTCGTGCCATTGCATTAGAGTTCGCACGGGGTAATGAGCTTTAGTCAGCGTTGTGAGTGGGAAACGTTTCTGGTTGAGGCTCTTCACAGAGAAAGCCCTCCTGGCTACACAAAGCCAAACCCCGCCCAGGTCATCCAGTGTGATCGTGCTGTGTGGACCCGTCATGCAAGCACAGTTGAAAGTGTGAGGCAAAGGTTGGACGGCGCCTACCCGGTAGGCGAAGCATTGCTTGCACTGAGGTCAGACCCAAACATCACTTTGTATCTTGCCCCGTTGGCCAAGCCAGCAAACCAAGACAAACCAAATTGGTGGAATCGGTCGGGTCCTTATTTGCAGCAAGCTGATAAAGTGAAAGGAAAGAAAGGGAAAGGGCAATCCAAAGGGCGCATCTCCGCGCCAAAGCAGTTGATTGGGAAGTGGCGCAAGACGCCACAAGGTGAGCCGATTTGCTTTGCTCCCAACACATCTGACGGCTGTTCTTCGTTTGTGCCAGCTGGCGAGAGATGCCCTATAGGGGCTGGCATCTTTGCATGGAGCCTAAGTGTCAGGGGAAGCGTAGCCCCCTCGAGCATAAGCATTGACCGACGCAAGGAGTCGCTGAATTCAAGAATTGGCAGGAGCTTCACGTTGAGCAAACGTTCATGATTGAAGTTTCTGTGCCATTTGTGTGCCACTGCCAAGCAGCATAGTCTTGCAGGTTTGCTAGCCATTGACAAAGTCCGTATAAAGGGTGCAAGAAGTTCGATTTTCCAACTCGACCTTAGGAATGCTGAAGATAGAAGCCTTTTGGAGCATTGGATGACATCGCCCCTTTTGCTTTGGGCGCATTTTGCACCAGTGTGTGGGACAGCCTTACGAGCCCGAGATATCCAGCGGTCACTTGCGCAGCAATGAATTCCCTCACGGTCTTTTGACCCTCAAAGAGAAAACGCGCGTCGCGTGCTTTTTGCCAACCATCTTTTTGCTTACACCTGTTCCTTGTTTGAGAGAGCAGTGCAATCAGGCATTTTTGCAACCATTGAGAACCCTAAGAGTTCATACTTTTGGATCACAGACTGGGCCTTGCGTCTCATGAGGAACTGCAAGGTCTTCGTTGCAGACTTCCAAGTTTGCACGCTTGGAGGTACCCGAGACAAATGGACGCGTTTAGTTGCTTTGTTTCCAGAGATCGAACAGTTGAACATTGCTTGTGACAAATCTCATGGCATGAACCATGGCGCTTCGCCAAAGACTCAGCCCAACAAGTTTGGGCTACCAGTCTTGAATCCCAATACACACCAAAAATGTGCATCGCGTTAGTTCAAACCGTGCTTCAAGCTGCCCGCAAACAAGGCTTAATTTTGCAGCCGCAGGCGATTAAGGATTTGCAATACCATCGTTTGCTTAAAGTTCAAGCAGCCCAAGTTTCCAGTGGTCTGCAGCCTCGGAAGAAAGTGCCACACCTAATTCCAGATGTCCCAGCCACCGCTACGTTCGTAACTGGGTCTCTTTTGAAAATTCCGTGCAACTTGTTGCAGAAGCTTCCCAAAGCCATTGAGTTGAACACTTGTGCAAATCTGCCTGTTCACGTCCCAGCTGCCTCTCGCTTTCTGCGTTTTGCTCCCTTCAAAGCGCCGGAAGGGGGTGGAAGTGAGGCTTCGACGGGAGGAGAGGGGACGTTGAGCAACAGTAGGTTCAAAGTTGTTTGTGGTTTGCCTTGGAGTCGTGATTCGTTCATCCAGCAGGCTTGTAAAAGCGGACGCCCACCTTTGCAAGATCACCAGATCCCCCCCGATTTGAAAGTTGCAGTGGAAAAGAACTTGGAGTGGGATGATGCCATTTGAGTGACTACCGTGCCCATTGGCGCAAAAGGTGGTTGAAACGTGCCTTGGAAGTGAAAGAAGCCGAAAGACAGGATGCCGCAGGGAGCGTGTGAAATGCAATACGCGCCAGAAACACCTCCTAGTGACAGAACAGATTTTGATGGAATTGGGTTACAAGGATATTCAAGTGCTGCAGATGTTGAGAGAGGGCGCAGGCCTGGGTTGAGACGTTGAAGAGTCCCCGATCTTTCAGAGGCAATACAAGCCTTGTATGCAAACGATTGACCAGCTCCATGATGGGGCGTGCGTTCGAAACGAGGCGATCTTGAACATGACCAAAAGTAGGCCCCTTTGTTTTGAGCGAGCTTGAGAAAGATGCCGTGATCTCCAGGAGGTTTCCCCTCCAGCAGAGTTCCAAGACGAGATTAATCGATGATTTTTCTGTCAGTGGCATCAATGAGACTTGCGCCTCCCACAACAAAGTGGGCCTGCATATGATCGACGCTCTGGCTGCATTGACCAATCAATATTTCAGGCCAAGACATTTGATCTTAAAAAGCGCTTATCGGCAGATTCCGATTCGAGCTTCACACTTGCGATATGCATACTTCAGCGTGTACAACTGTGAAAAGAGCTGTACAGAAGTGTACCAGATGGTTACACTTCCCTGTGGCGCAACTCACAGTGTTTATGCGTTCTTGCGTTTGGCAAAGATGTTGCATTTCATCGCCGCAAAAGGTTTGTATTTGATGAACACCTCATCCTTTTGTCGAGGCCCGCAACATGTGAAGGGGCTAGTCGTGCAATGGAGCTTGTTTTCGTGATCACTGGTTGGGATTATGCGCGTGAAGGAAGGAAAAAGACTGAATTCTCAGACCTCTGCAAAGCCTTGGGGGTGGTGCTTGATTTTCTCTGCCAGCTGCGAGAAAGTTGCTGATCGAAAACACGGAGCAAACAAAAGCCGAGCTCAAAGACATGATCCTCCTAGCACTTGAGAAAAATGGCCGGTTGACCAGGCAGGAATCTCTTGTGCTTCGAGGAAAGTTATCTGGAAAGCCGCGGCTCGTGAGTTCAAAGAGACTTGCCCAGTGGTACATTTTGCCTGATGCCTCCTATGAACAGGCCGCGCAGACCGGTGGGTTAGGCGGGGTTTAGGTTTTGGTCAATGAAGCTGGAGAATGTAGTGCGTGGTTTGGCCTTGAGCTTGACGCAGAAACTTGCAAGGTCTTTGGTTCAGAGTTGAAGGACACCATTATTTACGAACTTGAGTTGCTCGCGGGAGTTTTTTCAAGACTTCAACAGGCCTGCAGGTGTGAACGATTCTGTTCGCTTTGCCTTAATAAAGGGTTCTGCTGACTAATGCATTTGCACCTCGAGCGTGAGTCGGTTTAGAGTTCGCAAGCTTGGTTCGCTAGGATTCCCACTGAAGCTAACATAAGTGACTTTCCCTCCAGACAAGCAAAGCATCCGTTGCTAAAGTCAAATGCGTCTGAGTGTGCAAGAGCTCAAAGTGCTTTTCGTAACCTCATGAAGAGGATAAAAGACATGGCGTGGCTGGCCCCTCAAGGGGGATCGGACCGACCAGACACCCCAACGTCTCGTAAGAGAAAAGGTGCGTCGTGAGATTGCTTGTCATGCATGAAATAAACCAAACGATAAATGACGATGGCGCTTCCCGTAGTTTTAGGGAGGGGGCTCCCGGTTTTCATGTCCGAATGCCTTTAAGCAAAGCTGTGACGCGAAAGTCGAAGCTGTGATGAGCGGTTACTACTACAAACAGCATGGAGCTGGAGAACTGCAGCTTCTGGCTTTGAGGTGGGAGGGCGTGTGCGCGCTACCGTTTGACTCGAAAAGCGACCGCCCTCCCACCCTGTTCGCTTCGCACCTTTGACGCCTTGGCCTTGATGCTTTTCGAGCCTTGCCGAGCATCGCGCGCGGGGGAGCGGACCGACCAGCCATCCCAACGTCTCGTAAGAGAAAAGGTGCGTGGTGAGATTGCTTGTCACGCATGAAACCAAACGATAAATGACAAAAAAGTCATTTTCTGTTTCAATTGCAAACTTTGAACGGCGCCGGACAAATACGGCAAATTGAGGTCGAGGCAGTGAGTTCATTGAAACTAAAGGGTTTCATTTACTTTGACCTGACCTCAGTTCTGTCATCAAACTACGCTTAATAGTCACGCTCACCCTCCACCCCCATTCATTCCGCCTGAACTTGAAGCAATGAAATCTCTGAGTTTCAATGATTTCAATGCCGCAACCTCAATCTACTGCATTATTCCAGTGCCATTCGTTTGCAAATGAAATCCATGAGTTTTTCAATGGTATCACTGCCTCGATCTCAATCTCCTGTATTTCCCAGTGCCATTGCAGGTCGTGAGCTCGATTTGTCTAGATACGGACACTTTTGAGAAATGCTCCGTTCCCACTGCCATCCCAGTGCCATTCCCATAGCCATTCCTCATTTCACTCATCCCTGCCAGCAAAATCAAACAAACAAGGCTCTACTAAAAAAATAGCATTCAGGGATTTGTGAGAGTTTGCTGGCAGGGGCAAGTGAAAATGAGAAATGACTATACTTCAAAAGCATGTTAATTTATGACCGTGAAACCAGTGAAAAACTAAGGGTTTTCATTTACTGGAATAGTACAGCAGATCGAGGTTGAGGCAATGAATTCATTGAATCTCAAGGGTTTCATTTTCTATTTCATTTGCAAACTTCCAATGGTGTTGGAAAATACAGCAAATTGAGGTCGAGGCAATGATTTCATTGAGGCTCAAGGGTTTCATTTACTATTTCATGGGCAAACTTCGCATGGCACTGGACAATTTCAGCAAATTGAGGTCGAGGCAGTCATTGAAGCTCAAGGGTTTCTTTACTTCGACTCAGTTATGTCATCAAACCACGCTTAATAGCTATGCTCACCCTCCACCCCTAGTACTGTCTCCGAGTCCTTTTCTTGGCGATGAAATTCCCGAGCTTGAAGCAGTGAAATCTTAGAGTTTCAATGGTTTTCTCAGCCTCAACCTGCTGTATTTTCCAGTGCCACGCAAGTGAAGTCCTTGAGTTTTTTAATTGCTGCGCACACTTTTGAGGTATGCTCCCTTCCAGTGCCATTCCCATAGCCATTCCAAAGTCATTCCTCATTTCACTTGTCCCTGCCAGCAAAATCCAACAAACAAGGCTCTACTTCTAAAATTTGTATTTTTGGACTAAAAGCAAAGATATGTGAGAGTTTGCTGGCAGGGACAAGTGAGATGAGGAATGGCTATGGGCATGGCGCTGGAATGGCTATGGGAATGGCGCTCGGAAAGGAGCATACTTCAAAAGCGTGTTAATTTATATAATCGAGCTCACACCAGCCATGGATGGCGCTGGACAAATGCAGGAGATTGAGGTCACGCCAGTGAAACCAGTCAAAAGCTCAAGCGTTTCACTTGCAAACTGATTTTCATTTACTTCGACCTCAGTTATGTCATCAAACGACGCTTAATAGTTATGCTCACTCTCCACCCCCAGTCCCTGAGCTTGAAGCAGTGAAATCTTTGAGTTTCGTTGATTTCATTGAGTATTAGTTCTAGTTACCACCACCACCACGACGACGACGACGGCTACTACTACTACTACTACCACCACTACTACCACTACCACTACCACTACCACTACCACTACCACTACCACTAC
>CAXAMN010028917.1:473014-511796 GCA_963970005.1 Durusdinium trenchii | reverse complement strand
CTACTACTCCTACTACTCCTACTACTCCTACTACTCCTACTACTCCTACTACTCCTACTACTCCTACTCCTACTACTACTACTACTACTAGTACTACTAGTACTACTACTACTACTACTACTACTACTAGTACTACTACTACTACTACTAGTACTAGTACTAAGTACCACTACGACTATTACTAGTACTAAGTACTACTAGTGCTACGACCATGACTACGACTGTGACCGACTATGACCCCGACTACGACCCCGACTGGACGACTGGACGACGACGACGACGACGATGACAGGCTGAGTTGGACGCGGGGCTTCTCACGAGCTGTGTCGCGGCCATGTCAGTGACTTCCCACGGTCACTATACACAGGTGGTGGACGGTGTCCACCAGAGGTCAAACAGATCAGAAACGGTCTCTGTCCAACAACTGGCTCATGAACTGTGCAAGTCCAGCTGCAAAACTTCCTCCCCGAGCATCAGCATCCTGGTCGCAGCCAAATAGCGGCCCAGAGCCACCGCCCCCACTTCAGCCAAATCCGCCCATCCAGGACGAGCCGCGTGGTTGGTGGGGGATTGCGTTCCCCATATAGAGCTCGCTCAGTGGCGTGCTAAAGTCAAAAAAGGCTCCTAAATGGGCCAAATCCTTTTCATGGTAAACAGCACCCAGTCCCAAGTTCAGGGCCATCTGACAAAGATGGTGAGAAGGTCTCCAGGGGGGCACCCGGCTTGAGCTCCTCTTGGCACAAAGTGCATGGGATGGTGTCATGAAAAGCGGCAGGAACAAGTTGACTCATAGCTTGACGGGCAGCTTCCAAATAGCCATCATGGTGTTGGCTCACATGCACCTCCAGCCAGGGGCCACTCGGTACGCAGAGGCCATATACATCACACACGTGGTCCTGAACGGCTTGTCCAACGCCCGAAGTGGCTGCCAGTCCCCGAAGCCCTTGAACCATGTTCACGACAGAGCAGGGATGGACCTGGGGTTGGATCACAAACAAAGTATACCAACCGCAACAGCGCATGACATCCTGGTTCGGATGCAGGTGAATATACTCATCCAAATCAGTCTCTTGTGAGTCGTTCATTGACGCCCAGCCGGTCGAAGTGCGACAAGCCGCACGATAATGCCCACCACCCAAGTCACCTGAGTGCGCGATGAGACTGAGTACCTGATAAGTGACACGATCACAGGCAAGGGAGGATTCCCATCGAAACACGTCTGAGGGACCTCCAGTTGCCAATCCGCTTTCTGGTAGCGACCTTGCGCACACACGGACTTGTCAATGATCAGTGCAGTGTGCTTTGGGATTGGTGGTCAGTCCCGCTCTCATGCCATGCAAGGTTTCCCACTCATCAAAAGGTGGCTATTTTTGAACAACACCGTAGGCGATGGTGCAATCAACACCGGAAGCAATTTCCTCGATCATGGCACTTGAATGCACTTGATCTCACCGCTTTGGTCGAACCTGCGTTCCCATGAACAATTGAAGAGTCGTGGCTGACACCGTGACAGCCAACGCGGCACAAACTCAAAAAGCTCCTGTTGCCCCAAGCGGGCCCATGAGTTCAGAAACAGCTGCATTTCACCCGATTGCGCCAAATGTAAACAAAGACCAGCTCGAGAAAACAATAAGGTTTGGATGGTCTTGCGTCCTTGCCCCAAATCCTGTCACCGTGCATCAGCTCGGTGAAAATGAGCCCAAAGAAAAGATTCCAAGGTAGCATTCAACCAACACACCTCGTGTCGGTTGATCAGCTTTCCAGCCCAGGAGCTTTGAGGTGACATCGTCGAGGTAGGCTGGCCACTGTGTTTGGCAGGAATTGACCATCTCAGGCGTCCCTCCACCAGAAGCCACACCGCATTGAAGCACAGGGTCGACAGAACGTCGTGAAGGCAGTTGTCCCTCAGAGTGACTTGCAATTGGCCTGTTCCCCCCCGAGGTCATTAGTCGATTGGTCATGGCATGTTGCCTCAGTGGATCGTCCTCGTTGGCATTCATAGACATTCCATCAACTCCTGAAACGATGGACTGTGTTTGCTTCCACTGAGTGGCCTTCCCGAAGAGCTGAGGAACAATCGTTCCCTTAGAGGCCACGCTTTGAAGGTTGCTCTCGTGTCGAAGCCCCAAGGATACCGAGTGTTGGACTGTCTGATGGAGAGAGGTCAAGGTGCCCTGGTTGGAGGTGGCTTTTTTGCCTTTTCCTTTCCCTTTGCCTTTGTGCTTCTTCTGGCTCTCCTCCTGGTGGTGCGAGAGTCAAGGGCGTTTGTTGAGCAAGTTGCCCCATACATCCTGCATCCGATCCAGCGTCTCCATGTCCTCTCCACCCTTCCTGGGGAACGTAGGCCTCCATCGCGAAGGAGGAGCGCAATGTTCACTGCCACTGGACACCAATCAGGTAGTGCTTGAGCCTCCAAGCGCCCATCACAACGGCCGAGAGAAGGACACTCACACTGCGTGTGGTGAGCAGGCAATGGATCAAGAGAATCCGAATGCACCGTGCTGAGATGATGCTGCAAGTCATCACAGGGTCGATAAGAGCATGTCAAGCAGTGACTACTGAGGGCCTGACGAAACGACGGCTCTTCCCAGGCCGAGGCAAGGTCAGTCTGAAGCAGAGTGGCCAGCTCAGCAGGAACCTGAGCACTGTCATCGACAATGGCCACCTCCTCAAAGAGAGAGACCAGCAATCCAGCCTGTGTCAGAACTGCGCACCGATGACTCGGATTAGAGGCCGTCCTTTGCCCACCACAAGCACAACGTAGTTACAGTTGCTGAGCATAGCAAGCATCAAAGGTGTTCTGGATGGTGGCAGCCGCTTGCGCATCAGAGCGAAGAAGTCAGACGGAAGGAACGTCAGTGGTCACCACTTGCTTGAGCCATGGCCAAGAAGAAGGGATGTGTGAGCCGGCGGGTCGGCTCGGATCAAACTGCTTGCGCTGTCCTTTCTCTATGTGAAGTCGCAGAGCCGAGCGATGGAGCAATCACCTTCGTCGTGGAGTACAGCTCGCCAAAAAGGTGACCAATGCCGGACTTGGGACCGGCCAGCGAGAAGACGTCCCAGAACAGCAGCGCAAGCAACAGCCAGCAGAGAAGCGCCGGAAGCGCACGAAAGCCCGCCGCCCGGTATACCAGAATGGAAGGGCCACCACGATCCCCGCTGACGGGGGGCGGACCACAGGGTCCCTCTATATCCCTTTGTGCTGAGAGGCGACGACGACGACGACGGCGGTCCTATATAGGACGTATACGACTACGACTACAGTACTATTATATACGCCTATTCTGAAGGACTACGAAACCAACGCGACGCAGGGACCAGGGGTGCAAGGGGGCAGGGGGCCAAGAGACCAGCTGATTTGGTTAGTTTTTTGATAGCTCACCCTCTTTTCGCACTTTGCTTTCTCGATTCCGGCTTGCTTTTCTTTCCTGTGTTACTTCGCTTCGCAGCTGACGAGGCGTCCCGATCGGGGGGCGGGGCCGTGGGTGATTTCTACTTGTGGGGGGCCACTCTTTTGGTGGGTTGGTTGGTTGTGGTGCTTGCGATTCTTTGGTTTTGATCTGTTGCTACTTCTTGGAATTTCTTTGTGCTCTTGATCTCACCCCATTTTGTGTGGTGTATAGATGCCTTGGAACTCGTTCTACATGCACCAAAACCATTGTACTTTCGATGGTTGTGTGGCCAAAAACAACCCCTTGAGCATATATAACATTTAACAAGTCATATTATAACAACAGTTTATTCTTCGCAGATCGCGCCCACCATCCAAACCCCAGAAGTTGGAGGCCAGCAACTCGTGGTCATCACTGTCGCCCACGGGCACGCTGCCCACAGCGCGGTATTACCACACTGCGGTGTGGGGCATTTCGTCTTCGGGCGAATATGGGTTCTACATCTTCGGGGGCCATGATGGCGGCCATGGCCTTGGGAGCTCCAGAGGGGCGATGCAAAAGCATTGGGTGGATCGGGAGGGAGAGGAAACCGTTCGCCGAGGCCTTTTGAACGATTTACACTTCTACTGCCAGGCAGGATGAGGGAAGAGGATTTTGATTGAGCTGTTCAAAGACACATAGCAATCGGCCAGTGTTGCCTAGGTATATACAAGAGTAGTGATTGCAACCAAGAATCAGTTGGGGGCAACTTTGTATTGTTTTTACAGAATGATTGCAACAGTTCTCAAGGTCGCGGAGGCTTTATGTTCAAGAAGTGCAAATGCGACCGGTCTAGCTGCTAGACCGAGCCTATATATACTGTAGCACATTGAACATGGGTCCTAAACGGCTGAATGCAAATACGAAGAATAGTGTGAACTAGGTGTGGTGTCAATGCAGTGACAAAAGTTGAACGTTTAGGTGGCTTAATTAGGTGAAGAAACATGTCATCATGGCTCCAGGGGCAAAGTTGGACAGTGAAAGGTTGTCTCATAACATGGCAAAAGCTGCGTTGGTCTTTGAGCACACAAATGCATTTCCTGGTGGGTTTGCTTGCCAAATTTCACAAATAGGGTTTACAGTACGCTGGCTATGAGGAAGTGCAGGCTGTAAATTAGTTTTTCAGCTTGACAGATAAGTCAATCAATAAATAGAATTCCTGTTCTCTATGTGATTGGATATTGTGTTTAAACAAGGGGTGGACGTCGCGAGGGCGTCGCGCTAATTTGCATGGTTGGTTGACGCAAAGTCTCATGAGGGTCATCGTTTTTGCCTCTCGTTCGTTTTCTAGCAAAAGTTTTTCTTGCCAAATGTGTTCGACCTCGCTTTTGCGATGGCAGGGAAGAGATCGTTGCCTCTGTTGTGGTAGCGAAACTGCCAACTCCGAACATAGTTCAAGAGTTCCGGATTGACAGCTCTAGAAGAATCCATGGGCAATGCGCGAAGACGAAGACCCAACAAACGTCTAGACAAGACCCAAAGGGAAGCAGTCAGAGCGGAAGAGAAACACGGAACCGAACCAGTGTACCGAAGCCGAGCCGCTGATAACAGAGGTATGTAAGAAGGTAAGCCGGACCAATCGCACCAAGATCTATCCGGATCGAGCGAAGCCTGTAAAACAAACCGCTCTAAGACAAGAACGACACCAACCGTCTATGTACTGATCAAGCGTAAACGGATTCACAGGAAACAAAAAGAAAAGCAAACGATCTGAAGACGGACACGGCTGACCAGCAATGCGAAGTAACAATATGAACACCAAAACTAAAGCTTGGGGGCAAACCATTGTTGAACCAAAATCCTGCGCAATACGACTGAAGCTATCTGAATGTGAATGAAGTGCAACGTTATCTTAAAGTAAACGAAGTACGAAGTTATCTTCAAGTGAACGAGCGAAAGAAAATCGGCGTCATTCCCCCCCCTTTGTTTCCTTTTTCCTAGAACCAACCTCTGTATGGTCTCACACCTTATGTACACACATGACTGATACATTTGGCTCAAGACTGAGAAAAGCCGCTTGCTTTCATAGCGCGACTGCATTCGACTCGTGTCCGAGCATCGTCCGATTGGACCTCTCTCGAGATCGTGTTCTTTCCAAGGGAAATCCACTGCATTGCACTTCGTGTCAATAGTGGTAGCGGAGCCTGGTTGTGATGTTTACGTCAGGCGATGATGCTACGGACCTTCCCTGGTCGAGTGTAAGTCCAGTCCCACGAGGAGTCGATGCCGCCTGTCTTTAGTCACGGACGCGTAAGTTGGTTTAGGTACGAGGAGGCAGTCGATGACTGGTTGTCGATAACTAGCATTGATAAGCCCGAACGTCACGGACCACTACTTAAGTCCAGATTAACAGCCGATGCCACGATGTATAGAGTTAGAGAGCTTCTAGATAATGATCGTCTCAAGGATCCTGAGAATGGAGTTAATTACTTCCTGCAGACCGTATTTCGTAAAAGGAGCTCAGAACGTTTTCCTCTATCGTGTTTTGAATTTCTTCAAGCACCGTAGAGGCAATCAAGAATTCGTGACATTCATCAGCAAGTTTGAGATTCTCTTACGCCGGCTTCGTGCCTCATGGATGGACACCATGCCCAAGGTGACAGCAGAATTCCATGAACAACTTGCCAACTACGATCGTGTAGGTGCAGAAAGAGCTCGTGCCATTTATACACAATGGCTGGTTGACTGCAACACAACAGCAGCGTCAGGAAGTGCGCCGCCAGCCCGACCACCTGAAGCCGATTGGACCGATAGAAATTGTGCAAGCCAGGATATCTTGGACAAGTGGAACAAGATCTGTCAGGACCGACGCAAGCAATTTCATAGCTGAGCTTTCAGATGGCCAACGTGAACGGTTAACTAGTGAACTGCAGAGCAAGGGAATTCTGATACACCTGTACGACCTTGAGACTATTAAGCAGAAGTACTACGACCTCTTCATAGCGTCTAGAACGGCAAGATCCTAACATTCGCCCGCGCAACAAGCAGCGTTCGTTTTGGATCGTAGACCAAGGAGAATACGAAGGAGCGGAAGGTTTCTGGGTCAAGGATGAAGAAAACGGAGAAGGAGGTTTTATGCCCTTAGATGACGAAGAAGCATTTTGGGCCGTTGACGAACATGAATGTTTTGCTCTCCATAGGGTCCCAGGTAGACGCCCAAGGGGCCGTCGTAAGGGCGGTGGAAAAGGCTGAGGCAAGGGTAAGGGAAGGAAGAAGAGGAGCATTTAGGTCCTATACTGGATCCCAAAACCGTAAGAGCGGCGGCGAGGCCAATATGGCCGAAGAAGAATATGAACCAGATCAGTCTTACTGGGGTAAGGGCCAAGGAAAATCTAAAGGAAAGAAAGGAGGCAAATACACCAAAGGTAAATTCAAGTTTGGCAGTAAGGATGATTCAAAAGGAAAGGACGGCAAGGGTAAGTCCAAGACTTTCCAAACGTCCGATGATCAAGGCGCCTCGAGCTGCAAGCTGACCTCGAGTACAGCCAGAGAGCCTCAGGACCCTTCCACGGATGACTGGTCCTGGTCCGAAGATGCATATTGGATGCGGGATACCTGGTACGGTACTCCCGAATGGTCCTCATATGATCTTGCTGTAGATTGCCTCAGCTGTACCAAGGACACGCCTTTCGCAAGTTCTCGAGCCTGCCAAGTACCCTACTCATGTCATTCTCGGACAACGGATGTACTAAGAGCATGGGTTCATGGTATGCCGTTGAACGTTTTGTCCACGCAGTTCGTGAGAGCGGTAATCCGAACATTACCTGTTGGTATGAACCCGGTGACACCGCCTTCACATTTGCTAATGGACAGATCGGAAAGGCCGAATACAAGCTAGCAATACAGTTTCAGACTTCGCGTCCATGTTGTACCTATGTTGACATCCTAGATCAAGGTAAGGTCCCAATTCTCGTCTCAATTGAACAGATGAGGAACCTGAACGTCACCATAGAGCATACGAACGAAGGCGACTTCATGACCTGCCCATCCTTGGGGTTTGAAGCGAGCCCTCTTGCCGATGGCCCGCTCAGGTCATGCGATGCTAGACCTGACCTCCTTCGTGAGACAGGACACTTTTTCTGCAGCATCAGGTAAGAAGAAGGATGACAAGGACACTGATGATCTTCCGGTCGTGGTTCAGGAAGAGGAATCTCAGGACACTAAGGAGCCCAAGGACAGCGATCCACTTGCTGATCCTCCACCTTCGTTACCAGTTAAGGTCATGTTACAGTCTACTCGTGATCGTTCTGCTCCAGCATCACTACATGCTGTGTCTTACCGACAGCTTCTCCGAGAAGCTGCATTAGCACGCAGTACTTCCGTAACCTATGGGGGTGTTACACCTCTTGAACTAGCTTTTGGCAGACGTCCAGCAGACATGTCCGCCGTGATCTGGCCGGTCAATTCCGCATGTCAAATAAGCCAATAGCTCCAGGCAATAAGGTCTTTTATTGGCAAGAGGACAAGTGCAAGATCAAGGCAGATGGAACTAAGGGCGGAGTATGGATCAAGGGTAAGGCAATCTCTGTCGAAGGAGCTATGATAGGTGTAGACTTAGGATCACGGATAGTTAAGGTCAACGTTTCCTTGCTGAGACGTGATGATACCATTGCGCCGTCCAAGCCAGGAATTGAACTTCCAGAGCGTGATCATCCTCCTCCACTACGTGTACGAGGTAAGAGTGCACCGAAGATTTTGTATATGAAGATGCCGGAGAGTTTTTCAGTTGTGATGGTACTTCCTATGCCGAAGCCCACTGGAATTGTGAGATAAGAGGTAAGATCCATGTTCTGGAGATCTTCGCTGGCTCAGCCAGATTAAGTCAGTGTTGCGCTTTGTCCAGAATGAAGGTAGGAACTCCGATTGATATTCGAAATGGTTTTGACATTTCCACGTCTAAAGGAAGAGCAATGACCAATAGGATCATTAGAGAGCAACAGCCAGAGGTTATCATTTTAGAACCTGTCTGTGGTCCTTGGTCCAATCTGCAGAAGATCAATGATTGGGAGTCTGTCCAGCAGAAGTCGTAAGATGTTGCCTATGGTCGATTTTTGTGCAGAAGCTGCCAAGTATCAACATCGAAAAGGAAGATACTTCGTCTTAGAGAATCCATTTACTACCAAATTGTGGTAGTTTTAAATCCTATCTTTCGCCGATGTTCCAATCGTTATTGTAAGAACAAACATGAGCATGAACATCTTGAAGGGTCAGCTAAAGGACATGGAAGTAGAACTCATCTCGCGCAGGTCTATCCTTACAGACTTTGTCAAGCACTTGCTGATTGTTTCGGCAAGTTCTTCAACGTCCGTCCTTCTGACCGATGTACAAGCCTGTATACGGAGCTGGTTGATGATTTTTCTGACAAGGAGTGTCAATCCTTGATCGAAGTGTTCCAGTCCTCTGTGGAACATGATTTCTTGAATATAAACACCATTAATATGAAGGATCTTCCGTTTGATACAAACGTAACAAGCGCAATTGTCGAGGACTCTTGTTTTGCGCGCATGTCAAGGGCCATTGCGCAGGTTTCCAACGCCTGTGAGCTCGATATGATTTCACAGAGTTATGAGGATAGTCGAATTCAAGCAATTGTGGAAGGCTGCACCTTCCTTCGCAGCAAGTTTTTGCCACACTATTCTTTTGACCAGTGTTATGTCTACCGGAACACACTTGGTACCAACAAGAGTCTAGTGTCACCACCGGATCTTTCCGTGCTTTTTGCCTGGCATAAGGACTCACCCACACGTGGTTATGCTCTGACAGCGTCAGCATGTTACCGCAGTGGTTTTCAGCCTTCCGGCTGGACCTTCGTATTATTTGTGAATCGAATTGGGCCTCCACCGGCTCCCTTCCGATTTCAACCATTTCCTGCGGCTCCCGATGATCCTATGACACCGCCAGATCTTCCTTCACCGCCAACACCACCTGTACCACCTCCTACTGGTACCGCCACGGATATTTGTATGGATCCGGACGAACCTATTGTTTCGTCTCCAGAGCTCATTCCCGATGAGCCACCTCGCCCGCCCTTCGTCCGCACCTGTCGTCAATCATGATGCGCTTGTCTTACCTCCGACGCCTTCTGTACAGCCTGCTCCAGGGATTTCTCCCTCTCCTAGGCTGGGGGGTGATGTTCCGGCGCCGTCGTCTTTTTCGCCTTGTTTACGTAAGGCTACTTCTAAGTCGATGCTTAAGAACATGCAGTCTCCTGCCAAGAAAGCCCGCGCAATGTCACCTCATGCCAAGAAGTCCGGAGAGGAGCCTGGTACGAGTTCATCAAGTGCCGGCCCATCAAGTGCTCGTCCACCAGTCTCGACACCGTCAGATCCTGATACGTCTCTCCTTCCCTTGGAAGAAGATGATGATGAAGGAGATGATGAGACTATTGATTACAGGTCTTTTCAAGGTGATCCAGATGACCAGAATATGTATGCTCAGGACATCTGTCTATCTCGATGAAGCACATTGGTCAGACAGCTGAACAAAAGATTGCAGCCAATACTGGTTCGTTCGCCTTCCTCGCAGATATGTCCGGTTCTATGCATGATATGTATTTATCTTCCTCGGTCCCTTTTGTTCCCAAAGGATCGAGAAGACCCGGTCTAAGCTCGTCTTTCCGAACTGCTTTTGATATGCCCGGCATCACTGATGAAGACCGAGCTGTTATGACATTTTATTCTTCGCAGACGGATGCCTATTCAGCCACTAAGGTTTCGACCAAATTGCAGATGAAGAAACGAAAGGAAGCTTCGCAATCCGAGCTTCGTGAGTACTACCAAGGTTTCAAGGAAGCCAAGCTTGCCGAGATAAAATCATGGCTTGATAATGAAGTGTTCGATCTTGTTGACAGTCGTAAGATCCATTCCAAGAACTGGATGACTGGACGTTGGGTCCTCACTATCAAGAGAGATAAGGATGGTAATTTCCTAAAATGCAAAGCCCGTTGGGTCCTTCGTGGTTTCCAAGATCGCCAGAAGGATGAACAGCAGACCGATAGTCCAGCTGCCTCAAGATCAGGTTTTCGTATGGCTGTTCAACAAGCTGCTAATAAGCACTGGAATTTGTTTCATCTGGACCTTAAGACAGCTTTCCTCCAAGGAGAAGCCTATGATTCGAGCAGAGATATTATTTGCCAGATCCCACCTGAGATGGGATATCCACCGTATATCGTTGCACTTATGAAGAAGCCAGCTTATGGACTTAACGATGCCCCACGCCGTTGGTGGAGCATCATCGATGCTGCGGTTCGTAAGTATGGTCGAGAACCTACCAAGGCTGATCGATGTACCTGCGTCTATTATGGTCAATGTCCGCCAACGTCCGTCCCAAGCATGACTCGCATGAAGATGAAGTCCCAAGGTCTAGATACAGGCTATGAAGGTGCCGTAGAATATTTTGCAGATCCTAGGTACAACAATGATCAAGGTCGAACTGTCCATGGAACTATTTGTCTTCATGTGGATGATTTGTTCATGGCTGGAGATTCCAAATTTGAGGGTGAAGTTTTGGATCTGAGGATAAGAATGATATTCTTTTTGTAGGTCAACGATTACGATGGTATAAAGATGAAAAATATGGGCCATATATTGACGTTGCCCAGACTATAGCTATTAAAGAACTATCAGAAATCAAACTCGAGCGCAATATGCCAGATGAGACACCATGCACATCACAGATGCACACTGCTTATAGGAGCGTGCTCGGGCAGATCAACTGGTTACAATCACGTACACAGTTCCACGTATGTTACAAGTTCTCAAGGTGTGCCTCGCGAGCACGCAGCCCAACCATCGGAGACATTAAGGCCTTGAACAAGGTGGTAAGAACGATTCGTGCCCACTCATTGTCAATGCGTTTTTGGCCACTCAAGGACCCGTGTAGAATTCTCGGTTACCCCGATGCCTCGTACCGTAACAACGAAGACAAGTCGTCACAGCGAGCACACACTATCTTCCTTGCTGAACCTCGTGACCTCAAGAACGGATCGCAGCACGCAAGAGGATCCCTTATTGATTTTTAGTCGCGCAAGATCACAGCAACAACAATGAGTACAACCGTTGCAGAGCTTCATGGTCTGATGCGTTGCTTTGGTTCTTGTCAGTATTTGCTTGGTCTGTGGGTTGATATTTCTGGAGAAGTGTCCGACATACACTTAAGAACTGATGCAAATAATTTGGTTACTACCGCCGGAACGACTCATCAACCAGAACAGAAGGAAACGATGCATTTGATACAGATGTTAAGAAAGGAGTCTAATTCTGATCAGATGCACGATTTGAGTCATGTACGATCAGAGTACTGTTTAGCTGATTGCTTGACAAAACATTCAGCTGCTCCAGATGAACTTATCCGGCTCATTGAGAAACGCAGATTGCCATCCTCCGTTCAGGACCATGATTAAGTCAAAGGCATTCCTAGTACATTGGGTCATGAACAATTTGAAGAATGTAAGTTCCATTTTGTCCGTTTTCGCCGAGCCAATTAGGCAAGACATTTACATGGCATCATGTTCACTTCATGTTCCTGATTATGAACAGGTATTCGTGGTCCAGGAAAATTGCGCCTGCAACTTCTCAAGCTATGTTGCGTCCACATTTTACACACGTCACACTCCCCGCATTCACAGTCTCCAGCTTTAAGCTTCTTCAAGACCGGACCGACCATGGCGTCGCAGCAGCCTTTGAAGAGGAAGAAGATCGAGAAGTCAGGTATTATGAACGAAGGGTCGCCAAGAGCCGCATCGGTTCCTTCCGCACCTTCGGCCGACGCAAGACCTTCGTCCTCTCCAAGCGTGTCTCAGCCCAAGATCAATATGCCGTTTCCATGTCCTCCAAATTATCAGCTGCCTACAGTGACACAAGAAGTCCGTCAAGTCCCAATACCTAAGGCCGAATCTCCTGCAGCAGAGCCACCGGTCGTTGCTAAGGAGTTTCCATTGGGTTCCACGTCAAGCACTCGTACCAGAGCCTTGAAGCCGCCGAAGATGCCACCTGTTCCGAAGAGCGAGCCGCCGCCGCCGAACAATGCGCAATCGTATCCACCAATCTTGAAATCAAGTCCAAGTCAACCGGAGGTTCCGGCCAGGCCAACAAGACCTGTTCCTGTTGTCCACGGCATCTGCTGAGGCCTTACCGCCTCCGCCTCCGCCGCCTGCGCCGGCTTCGGAAGTAGGAACGTTTCGTGTATTGCCGGTTCCATGCCATGGGCAGTCTCACCGTGTTATGCCCACAACACCATCGATTCCAGCTCCAACTGTGTCTGGGACCGCGCCCCAAAATCCTATGCAATGTCAAGAGATCAACGGTATGGTCGATTTTTGTGCCATGGGGTGTGTCCCGGAATTTGGTCTGTATCCAAAGAACGTCATCAAAAGAGCCATTCCTCATACAGAGATGTGGCTTTGATCCAAGTTTGCCCTTCGGTTGTATGCTCAATCAGCAACCCATTATGGTCGATGAAACTACGCACGACTTACTAGGTCCGGACACCTATGGCTATATGACCTACCGAGAACTTGATGTCCCTTACATCCGCCGTTGGGCAGAGCGCTTCGTCCTTCCTGGATGTCATGGACTAGGAGCCGAAGATCACATCAGGCAAGAAAGTCCGCAGAACACAGGGTTCCTGCTCGGCAATGATTTCCAATTCCTCTTGTTCAGGGGTTTGCTATGCGTCCAGGGCTTTGACCTGTAGGCTTAGCTTTTGCTGATAGAGATGCCAAGTATATCTTCTTGGTGGTAGAAGATGAATGGCAAACTGGTGTCGGAAGCAAAAGTCAAAATAGAAAGGTTGATACACAACCTTTCGTTATTTGTTATATTTACTATATAACACATACTATATTGCCACACATGTATTTACACATCGTTCTGTTTACCCTTAACTTCAAACATGTGAAGGTGCCTACGCGGCCCCTGTGTTTGTATGTTTGAGAAGTCACGTCTTGTGTTTTTTCGTTTGCCGGTTCGACAGCCGCCATTTTTGGCTGACCTGCAGTGTGGATTGGCGAAGGACTAGAGGCCCGTGTTTCTCGTCCAATGGTTCTGTAGAACTTTTGCGGTGGCTAGGTTTGGCATGGCGGAAAGGTCTAGAAGTCCACCGCCGCTACTTCACCGTCAGGAGCGTTTTGTGCATTTCTAGGGTCTAGAGTCTAGAGTTGACCAAAGCTGGTTGACCAGAACTTGTTTTTGCAGAACGCCGCCTTGGATCTTTCACCAGCGCTGGTCTCTCAGCAAAACTGATCCCAAACTAAACAGACATTTTTTTCTGAATTGAGGACCAGGAGGATTCTAGATGAAATCCATCCATCCCCCAGAGTGGTTTGCTCAGCCTTCCTCCCCTGCAGTTGCGCACAGTCCTACTCCATTTTCCAGGCCTACAATGATGGCGATCATGTCCCCGTGGGTCGGGCCCACTGCTTTTCTCCAACCAACTCCGCTGGTCCTAGTTCTTTGCTAGGACGAGATCTTACAAGAGCGAGCCTTTCTATGAACGGTGGTAAGAACTGCCGAAATCTAAGCCTTGAAAACTATAGTTCATGATTAAAACGATCTAGTGTGGTTGCTTTTTTGAACTGGTTGCTGCGGTTGGGACCTTCTTATCAAAAAGGAACACTGAGCACCCCCAACAAGTGTTGAAGCAGGCTATGGAAGTCATACTGAAGCACTTGACACTGTAGGAGATAGAGATAGGAACCTCGCTGGTTTTTCTTTCATTCCAAGCGTTATGCTTGAAGAACGGGTGTGCCCTGAAGTTGACAGTACTTCTTCAGAGTAGGGGCTTTGCAATGCAGGGTTCTTTGAGTTGGTGCAATGGAGGCCATGGACCTCTGTGGATAAGATGCGTCACCCACCTAAAAATGGAGTGTTTTCTAGAGTGGCTTCCAAATAATTGGTCCTATATCCTTTAGATAACAAGGCCTGTGCTTGATGTGTGCAAACGGTCATGTATGTTCCACTCAGCTGACTCTCACATCATCCAGACCGACCTGCACACATCGCTGGGCGCAGATCGCAGGGACACAAAAAGAAAAACTGGGCCTGATTGGGCCTGGTGTTGAAACCACACTACATGATAGATTCAATGTTTTTCTGTATGTGCTACTGCAGCTCGGAGGTAGTGGTAGATTTGCTGGTTCCAAGAGATGTTGCTAATGGCTGTGGACCAACTTTCGGATGAGGAGCTGGGGTCTTATCAAAGTTGAATTCAAAACAGCCGCCAGTATTGTTACACAGCTCAATGACTCCAAACCTATAGGCTGATGGAGTCTGGCCAAGATGTCCCTGTCCCTCAAGGTGTGGTTCTTGGAGGGGTTATGAAACATTGCAAAATCTAGCACTTTTCCCGAATGCGTAGCGCAGGGTTCTCGTTTAACTCTGGGGGTCTGGGGGTAGAGTCTTGTTCGCGACCCGTTGCTTCTATGTTCGCAACCGTCCGCAACCGTTCGCAACCGTCCGCAGTAGGTCGCTAAGGCGCTGCCATTGGGGGAAGCTTTTGCAAGTGACTTTTCATGGATGTGTCACGTGTCAGTTTGCGCCGCTATTCCATTGTGATTTGCATGAAAATGGGATGTGGCACAAGACGCGTGATGCGTTTCGCTGCACAGGCGCAGCGTTTTGTGAGATCCGCAGTTTGCTACGCAGTTCCATTGGGATTAGCGTTTGGAGAGTCGTGTTTTTGGGGTGTTGGATGTGGCCGTGCCATTGGGATTTGCGTTTCAGGGTGTGGCATCGAAGCTCTGTTTTCGTGACAAGTCTCAGCTGAAATGCAGATTTTGGTGGATGGGAGTGAGCTCAGAACGGGTCGAAATCATTCCAAACGTGTGGTGTGGTGCAAATTTTGTTGAAGCTCACATGAGATGACATTGTTACTTTTCGTGGCAGGCGCAGGACTTTGTGCGGGTTTTGAGGTGTGGAAGTGGGATTTTCGTGGCAGGCGCAAGGAACCGTGAGGTTGCGATGTGTGACGGAGGTGACATTTCGTGGCAGGCACAGTACTTTGCGCGCGTTAGACGTGTGGACGCGGAAAGATTCGTGGCAGGCGCAGGGAATCGGGAGGTTGTGAGTTGTGGTAGAGGTGAATGTCGCTGCCGCATTGGGATTGGCGTGTGAGCGGGTGTCGTTTGGAGGGGCTGGACTCGCGAAACTGCTTGGCAGGGCTGCGTGATGTGTGTGCTCCGATGGGTGTTTCCGCTGGACTTTTGGAGGAAGTCTCGTGCGAAACGTTCGTTTTGCAGACTTTGACATGTGAATTTTTGAGGAAGTCTCGTACGAAACGCTCGTTTTGGGGACTTGACATGTGACTTTTGGAGGAAGTCTCGTACGAAACGCTCGTTTTGGAGACTTGACGTGTGACTTTTGGAGGAAGTCTCGTAAGAAACGCTCGTTTTTGAGACTTGACGCGTGACTTTTGGAGGAAGTCTCGTACGAAACGCTCGTCTTGCAGCCTCGCAGCGTGACTTTTGGAGGAAGTCTCGTACGAAGAGTGTGCCCTACAGGAGTGTCCCGCAAGAGTGTCCTACAAGAGTGTCCCACAAGAGTGTCCTACAAGAGTGTCCCACAAGAGTGTCCCACAAGAGTGTCCCGTATGAGTGTCCCACAAGCGTGTCCCACAAGACAAGTGTCCCACAAGAGTGTCCCGTATGAGTGTCCCACAAGAGTGTCCCACAAGAGTGTCCCGCATGTCCCACAAGAGTGTCCTACAAGAGTGTCCCACAAGAGTGTCCCGTATGAGTGTCCCACAAGTGTGTCCCACAAGAGTGTCCGACAAGAGTGTCCCAAAAGAGTGACCCACAAGAGTGTCCTACAAGAGTGTGCAACAAGAGTGTCCCGTAAGAGTGTCCCACAAGAGTGTCCTACAAGAGTGTCCCACAAGAATGTCCTACAAGAGTGTCCCGTAAGAGTGTCTCACAAGTGTGTCCCACAAGAGTGTCCCGCAACCATGTCCCACAAGAGTGTCCCACAAGAGTGCCCTACAAGAGTGTCCCACAAGAGTGTTTTACAAGAGTGTCCCACAAGAGTGTAATAGAAGAGTATCCCACAAGGGTTTCCTACAAGAGTGTCCTATAAGAGTGTCCCACAAGAGTGTCCCACAAGAGTGTCCTACAAGAGTGTCCCACAAGAGTGTCCCGCAAGAGTCTCCCAAATGAGTGTCCCACAGGAGTGTCCCACAAGAGTGTCCCGTAACAGTGTCCCGCAAGAGTGTCTCACAAGAGTGCCCCTTAAGAGTGTCCCACAAGAATGTCCCACAAGAGTGTCCCGCAAGAGTGTCCCACAGGAGTGTCCCACAAGAGTGTCCCGCAACAGTGTCCCGCAAGAGTGTCTCACAAGAGTGTCCCTCAAGAGTGTCCCACAAGAGTGTCCCGCAACAGTGTCCCACAAGAGTGTGTCCCACGAGAGTGTCCCACAAGAGTATCCCACAAGAGTGTCCTACAGGAGTGTCCCACAAGAGTGTCCCACAAGAGTATCCCACAAGAGTGTCCTACAGGAGTGTCCCACAAGAGTGTCCCACAAGAGTTTCCTACAAGAGTGTCCCACAAGACTTTCCCACAAGAGTGCCCTACAAGAGTGTCCCACAAGAGTGTCCTACAAGAGTGTCCCACAAGAGTGTCCTACAAGAGTGTCCCACAAGAGTGTCCCACAAGAGTGTCCGACAAGAGTGTCCTGCAAGAGTCTCCCACAAGAGTGTCCCACAAGAGTGTCCCAAATGAGTGTCCCACAGGAGTGTCCCACAAGAGTGTCCCACAAGAGTGTCCCGTATGAGTGTTCCACAAGAGTGTCCCACAAGAGTGTCCCGCATGTCCCACAAGAGTGTCCTACAAGAGTGTCCCACAAGAGTGTCCCGTATGAGTGTCCCACAAGAGTGTCCCGCAAGAGTGTCCGACAAGAGTTTCCCAAAAAAGAGTGTCTCACAAGAGTGTCCTACTAGAGTGTCCCACAAGAGTGTCCCGCAACAGTGTCCCACAAGAGTGTCCCACAAGAGTGTCCCGTAAGAGTGTCCCACAAGAGTTTTCTACAAGAGTGACCCACAAGAGTGTCCCACAAGAGCGTCCTACAAGAGTGTCATTTGGACATATGTAGCTTTTTGAACGTGTTTGCATTCGGGTTCGTGGGCTCCATCTTGTTTTTGAGGGAGCGTGTGTTGCCATTCGCCCAGGCCCGATTGCCTCACTATGGCCACTTCAAAGCCGGCGCCTTCAGAACCTACAAGCCCTGGTTCCTGCCGCAAATGAAGTATGAGCCTCCCAACATTGTGTTGGCTACTTGTGAGCATTTCTGTTTCTCTCTTGATGGCAACAACTTGGGGTTCAGAAGTGGTGAACATATCGAAGGTTCCACCGAAGAAGATTCCCTCTGGACCTTTGCCGAAGAAGGGCGCAATGGCAGAGAAACCTATGACAGTTCGGTCATGGGGAACGGTCAGCCCTGCCCTCAGCCTCAGGCTTCCAAAGAGCTTCAATGGTTCATTCCTTCTTTTCCACCTGCGTTGCAGGAGTATTTGGGGCGACCCAGAAAGCCAACGCACGGTACCTCTCCATCAGGGTGTCGCGGGGCCGGGGTCTGTCAAGTGTGGTGGGGATTCTCTTCTACTTTAGCTTCAACGTCATGTCAACATCAACAGTCACATATTGGTCCAAGCTCTATAGCGCTGAGTGCAGTAAGAGCAAAACAAAGAAAGGGATCTTTGTAACGCCCAATGTTATTGAGCTTTTTTCAGGCAAGGCCTGCCAGCAAACTCAATTGACATAGATCCGTTTCTATCACACTGGAGGCCTACCGCAAGACTGGGCATCTTTGACACCGGGCGCTGTGAAGGATAGCTTGGAGACCATCTACCCCTTTTTGGTGGACCTTCCGGTGGGGATGTGTTTGCTTGCTGGCGTTTAACCAAAAAAACCACATGAATTGCCTTTTCCAGAGGTCATCCAAACGACCATGACAGGCCAACCGCTTCAAAGTGGTAAGCATCGCCTTGCGTCCGCTTGGGCCTCAAGCGTTCAACCTTTGACATGCCTTCTTTAGGTATTTAAACTCCAATCATTCACTCTTCAGGCGTCTAATCTCTAGGCATCAAACAAGAGGTGTTTCTTGAAGTTTTATGCGCATTAGGCATCAACACCGGCACGCAAGCTTCAAAATGTACCGTGAAATCAGAATTCGGTCCTACGCTAAGGTGGATGCGCGTGGTGCACTATGCTGGGAACTTTGCTTTTTTTGGACCTTCAGAAGCGCAGCAGTCGTTTCGGAGATATAATGAGTCAGGTTGAGAAATCGGAGTACTGCAGGGAGCTCATTTCTCAGCGCATCAGTGATGGATTAGCTGATGCAGCAGCGCTATCACCTGATGTAATGGAGTGGGACTGGAGCATGGGCGATCTAGCTGATGGCCTGCTGGGTGGATTCCCTTGCCAGCCTAGGTCTTCCAAGTATATATCTTCATGAATATCTTCATGAAGAGCCAGTGAAGAATGCACACGTGAGTTGTTTTTTCCTTCTTCACTTTCCAGGGGTCCTCGAGGGTAGGATCCCGCCAAGGCATGAACGACAGCCGAACTGGTCTTGTCAAGCATTTCTTCAGGATTTGGGACAGTTCCCCTCGTCCCCTGACACTTTGTCAGCGCTGAGATCAATAACTTGTGGAAGAATGAAACATGATCATGATTCCAGGATTCAATCTGTTTGCCTGCAGTTTTTAAGTTCATGGTGATGGAAAACGTCGGCGGGTTGCTGTCAGAGGCCTTGAAAGAGGTCACTGACTTTCTCTTGGAGGACTGATGCCAAATGCCTTCAAGGACCAACACTTTTTGGAGAGCCGTGGGAGGAGTGCTAACGTCCACAGTCCAGAGTGCTATGACCATTACATCCGTGACCTCTGCCGGCGTCGAGGACGATGAACCTTTTGACCAGATGCAGTTGTCTTTCAAACCAGAAGATCCGAATTATGGTAAGGCCATTTCGTGTGCCAAACACGGTCCATACTACATGCATCTGGGTGACAGAGTGTGCAGTATCTGCTTTAAGAACATCACAACTTTCATGCGCCGTCTTTGTGGCCGATATCATTGTATGCCCTGCCAGATCTCTAGACCTCATGCACGATGCGATTGTAGCACTCGCTACATGACAACTTTCGATGAACCGCTAAATCCGAATCATGAACATGAGCTAAAATCAGTCATCGATCGCTAGCTGTTGAAGAATGTAATCGAAGAACGAAAAACACGAGAGCCTACAAGACCAACCGATCTTCCAACTTTCCTGTACGGAGCTCGTGATGTACTTGCCGAATATTCCTGTGCAATCGAATCTGTAGGTCCTTTCTCTGTTGCCTTCCTATAGCTGCCCAAGACAATGATGTCGAGGATAAGTTCGAACCACACTATTATGCTACCGCGACCGATCGTTTTCCTCATGCACTAGAACTCAACCTCCTCAACTATACGAACTTCAATGCTGCAGCAGGATATGAACTGCCGCGGTACCTGCCGGCAACCTTAGTGCGTGCTCCCCTGTCGCGTGCGCAATATCAGCTCTCCGATTCGATCAGTTTTGTCATGAAAGCGTGAACTCACGGCCGACTGTGAGATCGAAGCTCTCATCTCGTACTTGCAAGACCTAACAAGCAAGCTTTTGTTGACCACTGGCATTCCAAGACAGTTTGTTAAGAGCTTACAATCACAGGGTCGATGTCATGTCTCAAGCAAGAATCTCTCGATCTTGACCTTGAACATGGGACACTGGACTCGCCCTCATCGACTCCCAAAAGAACACCAGAATCAGAAATACAAGCCATTGAAGGAACAAGAACCTGTTTTCCACAAGATGATTTACCAGAATGATGCACATGCGGTGATGGTCAATGAAGCTGATACTTTGACCGATGAGATGATCACGGACATTGTTCATCACGGATTTGTAGGAATGAGAGTCAAGAACCTTGGAGCACCAGCAGTAGCATGTTTTGTCCAAGGCCCTCCGAATAGCCGCCAGAAAGCTGAACGACAAGGAATCTTGGATTACCACCGGTGCAGTTTTCTGTGTCAATTTTGGCAATAGGTCCAGGGCGTCCGGGCCAGAGATTTGCGTCAAGAGCCAAGAGCAATATGAACAGAATTCGTCCTATGAACAAGCAAAACAAGCAGGAGTCAATTTTTTTCGACATTCTGCCTCAAGAACAGCATTCAATTCGCATTTTGACAAGGAGACACGTCCTTTTCGTCCCTGGTTAAGCACTGGCCGACATTTCAGAAGTTCGCATATCTATCTAGAACAGCGTGCACGAGCATCAATGTTCCCGGAACACGCTGTCGAAGTCCTGGGTAGTATGAACGAGTTTGTCGACCTGACCATCGAGCCCAACACTTCTGATACCGTCCGCTGGGACTCCGAAACTGACCTCAAGGACAAGACTCCTCTCGCGTATGAGAACAACCAATCAACACAGATACATCGTGCCGGATTTCCAGAAATCATGATCGGCGTTCTCCACGCCGATGCGCAATTGTGTCGCAAGAAAGGAATGCCTAAGATCGCTGCCTGATTGTCCAGGTTTATTAGGAACAGCGTGACGATGCATGTCGATTACCTGACCGGAGATGGCAACCTAGCCATCAACCGATGTTTCGATTCACAAACGCTGATGGGAATCCGCTGTGGATATCCGAGAGTATATGACCACAGTCAATGAGCACGATTCCAATCGAAAACTGAACCATCTCAGGATCAATGCATCGATCCACAGTTCCACTCCAGCCGATTTTGAAGCACGATGGGTCTACGAACATTTGAAACAACGAGAACGTACAAACCAAATTGAGTTTCACAAGTACTTTGAAGGCTTCCATCGGTCTGAGTACGACTCCATCTTTGGAGCAGTAGTTACTTGGATCAAATGGAACAGTCACCAACACATGGTCTGTCACAAGTACGCAAAGAGTGCAGTTGGAGGCCACCATTCAAGCTCAGATCCAAATGAACTATATCAAAGCCTTCTTTTCGATCCTGCTCTTGATGACCGAAGCGATTTGGATGGCAAGGGTGGAGCGATCCGACCAGCTCCCAAGATCCCATACACTGTCGAATCTTGTGAACGTTTCAAGCACTTGCCGCATGAAGACTGTTGATTGGTGGAAATGACCAAAGCTGGCATTATCCTCTGCAAGTGACGATTTAGCACGTGCACTCAGCCGCAACTGGCAGTTCCGATGCGTAAGAACTTGAACAGAAGCATTCGATGCATTCGGTCTCACCTTCGTTAGGATCTGTAGATACCTTCCTGTGCATAGAAGACCGACAACTAAGAATTCTTGAAAAAGAGAATTTGATATTTATAAGTGTTCCTTGTGTCAATTATCGACCAAGGCAATTTCACGCACAGAGGTTAGGAAAATTGTGTCTGTTTTGTGTTTCCTTTTCCTAGAACTAACCTCTGTATGGTCTCACACCTTATGTACATACATGACTGATACATTTGGCTCAAGACTGAGAAAAGCCGCTTGCTTTCATCGCGAAAGCTAGCATGCTAGCTGAGTTCTTCTTTGCTTTAGCAATTGGCAGTGGGATGAGCTGTGTGCCCTAAAGCTTGATATATCACACTAAGGGGGGGGGGCCAGGCCCTCCCCCCTTGCCGTGATATATCACCCTACGCCGCTGGCGCCTCACCCCCGTGAAAGGTAGAGGCCTACTTGTATAGGTTCCACCCCAGTGGCCTATCTAGTGTGTCCATGCTTGACTGCCATAAGGCTCAAGAGGATGAGACTCTGCGTCTGAAAAGACACTAGCGGTCTGCGCCTCAACCGTGTACGCCCTAGTCACTCTTTCAGTGGTAGCGGAGCAGTGATCCTGGAAGACCCAGGTGAGCTCCTTTCCTAGGCATAGACTTGCTTTTAGGCAAACGGCCATGGATTGGATAGACGACTGGGAAGAGCCTGATGCGGATGTGGCTTATGAGCCAGCAGCCTATGTGAATAGGCATGTGCGAAGAGAACCAGCAGCTATAGCAATGACAACACAGGTCACTACAAAGGTGCCCCCATCCTATGATGGAAAGACTTCATGGTTTTCCTATGAGGATGCCATAGACGATTGGTGTGATATCACCGAGCTGGAGGATGAGAAGAGAGGACCAGCATTAAGGAACAGATTAGAAGGAGAAGCAGCTGTATACAAACGTGTTTTAGACAGAGATGCATTGAAGATGAATGATCCACCAGGAGCTGGAGTAGATTATTTCAAACGAGTACTACGACCATACTTTGTGAAAGGAGCAACAAATGTATTCCTGTATAGGTTTATGCAATTCGTGCGTTTCAATCGAGGAGCAGCTGACATGATGAAGTGGATGACAAGATTTCAGATTCTAATCCAAAGGCTTATGAGCAGTTGGATGGACATTTTGGAGCCAGTCACACAAGCACATCCTCAGGTACAAGCTCAGATGCAAGCTGATGCAATGATGAATGGAGTAGCTCCAACACAGGAAAGAATTCAGGAAATCATGCAGAATATCAATGGCAATCTGAGAACTCTTCATGAGAATGATTTTCCTTTGGGAGAAAATCTTATTGCCTTACTCATGCTGTCACTTGCAGGTTTGTCTCAGGACCAGAGGAACACTTTGACCTCTTTGATGACTCATCGTGGTAGGATCCTGCAGCAATACACCACAACAGAGTTGAGGACAGTTTTCATTGAGATGTTCTGCACGACAAAGACTTCAGTAGACAATCCTTTGATGCAACCGACAGGTGCTGGAGGTAGAAGATCATTCCTCGTGTTGGAAGAAGGAGAACTCGATGGTACATATGGCTATTGGGCCGAAGATGAAGAAGATGGAACAGAAGGATTTCTTGATGCCCTGGACGATGTTTTCCGGGTATATGATGAACAGAATTTCTCTTGGTTCCAGAGGAGATTCCAAGGAAGAAGAGCCAGAAAAGGCAAAGGAAAAGGAAGAAGAAAAGGAAAAGGCAAGGGAAGATCAGGCCGCAGATTCTTCAGACCTCGTGGAAAAGGAAAAGGAGGAAAGAGACGAGGTAAAGGCCACTATGCTGATGAGCAACCGCCAACTTATCCAGATGAGTATTTTGAAGAGAATCCTTATGAGGACACTTGGGAGTCAAACCAAGTAGCATATGATGCCATTCTTGCCGAAGATATAAATGACTATCTTCAAGGAGAACATGAAGATGCCTATGACTTTTGGCAACAGCTTGAAGAAGCATGGTTTTCCCACAAAGGAAAAGGGAAAGGCAAGAGAAAAGGCAAGAAAGGAAAAGGAAAAGATAAAGGAGATGGCAAACAAGATGCAAACTATGCAAATCAACAACAGCCACGTTCTTTGCCTGCACCTTCAAGATCTTCACAAGCATCAGGAAGCCACCAAGGTTTCTTTGCGCATTGTGTGACAACAGCAGCTGAAGTCCATGACAGTGAGGTGAACTTGCTGTCAGGCATGATGACCTCATGTCAAGATGAAGCTGACTGTAAGGTCAACAATGGTGAGATGATCTTCGATGGCATGAGTGCCCATGTGAGGTACTCTTTGTCAAAGGAGATGCTCACAAATGCTCCTGATGGCTTTGCGCTTATGAGCGCTGAGGAAGAAGTGAAAGAGATGCAGGCCATTTCATTTTTGACTGAGAAACGCTTCCCGCCAACTATTGCAATCCTGGACATTGGATGCACTAGAGCTATGGGATCAAGGCGTGCAGTCGATTATTTTTGTAACTATGTCGACAGTCACCCAAATTGTGGACTATGGTACTCTTTTGAGGCTACCAAGAGCAAGTTTTACTTTGCCAATTCTCAGAAGGCTACTTGCTCTCAGAAACTGGTGATTTACATGTATGATCGCGCATGGGCGATCCACAATACAGAGTTCGACATAGTAGAAGAAGGAGAAGTCCCTTTGCTTATGAGCTTGCCACAGATGAGAAACTTAGGTTTTGAACTCAGGCTGACACCTCAACATGCTTATCTGACATCGGTGCCTCTTGGTATCAAACATTTGGAGTTGAAGGTTGCAGCCAGTACTCATCTTGTTTTGGACTTCCAAGATATTGCATGGTATTTGTCTGACGTGCGTTTGCAGGCTCGGCGTGAGAAGAGTTTTTACTCTCACTTCACTCACTATGAATATGGCCATATTTCTGTTGATCACGATAGTGATGGAGATGAAGCTGAGCATGCATATCCTGTGGTTGACTACTGGGAAGTAGATGTTCATAAGAGAGAACTGACACGTCGCCACAAGGATTACAGGAAAATTCTTTTCCCAGCAACTAAGTCCTGTCCTGTAGACACTGATTTGCTGGAAGACTTGCGACTGACAATCATCAAGAAGAAAGAAGGAGGAGAAGAAATCAGGAAGCTAGATGATTGGCGCAAGGCAAAATGGAAGGACCTACAAATTGGCTATGAATGGCGTGGTAGAACAATTTTTAAGTTCAAGCCAGATGCCAAAATTCCAGATCTAAAGATCAGGAAGGCTGGCATTGAGCACCGTGGCATTGGTGATCCCGATGCAGTGGTGCGCTCCTCCTCAGAGAAGGTTCCCATTGCAAAGGACAGGGAACCAGGCTTCTCTTCAGAGAAGGAAGGTGTACCATCCAGTGCCGCGGAAAAGCCTGCGCCGCCAAAGTTTCGGTATACCTCCAAGGGTTATGATCCATTTTGGAAGGGACACAAGTTGAAACCATCTGAGCCTCCACATGATTTAAAGGGTGATGATCTTGAGGAGTATACTCCCTCAGAACCACCTGAGAGGCCAGAAGGTGAACTTGTAGAAATTCCTAAAGCATCAAAAGGACCATTAAGTGATAAACATGAACCACTTGAACCAGGTGATGGCGCTCTTGAGCCTAGGTGGATTTCAATCCCATTACCTGGTAGTGAAGTTGTTGTAATGACACCGGCATATAGGAAGATGTTGCAGAGACTAGAGGACAAGGTAGAGCTTTACAAGCTTCATGTGAAGCACTACCATATGAGTCCTACTCAGTTTCGTAGGCGTGTTTCTATGTTGAGGCTTCCTGACTCTGTTTTAGAGAAGTATGAATCAGTTGTCAGGAACTGCCGTGTTTGTAACACTTCAGTGGCACCTCCGCCACGAGCCAGAGTCTCCGGTATTAGAGCTTCATGTTTTGGTGATGTTGTTTTTGCTGATCATTGTGAGGTTGAACTTCACAAGAACAAGTATATCATTCTACTTGTTCTTGATGGTGCCACAAATCTTCTCTGGGCTACGGCACAGAAAGACCTCATAGATCAAACCACCATCCAAGCATTGAGGCAATGGTCTGATGAGAACAACTGTGTTCCGAAGGCCATCGTAGGAGACGAAGCCTTTTTCACAGATGCTTTTGTTGAATACTACAGGTCCCATGGTATACAACAATGTCCTTGTGGGCCAAGAACTCCTTGGCCGAACCGAGCAGAGACAGCCGTACGTTTGTTCAAACGTATGTGGCATGTTATGAAAGTAGATCTGGATGACCCACGTTTTCGTGGTGTTACGGTCAGAGAAGTGGTTAAGAAGGTAGTTTGGGCAAGAAATTGTCAGTTGACTATCAGTGGATATTCACCAATAGAGATAGCAACTGGAAGACGTCCACCAGACCTTTTTGACCTTGAGACCGCAAGCCCTGAGCAATTGTCAGCTAATGCAGCCGCACAAGATCGTACAAATCTGGAACTACAACGTGTGGCTTTGAGAGCTCATCAAGAAGCACGACAAGCTCAGGACCTTCGAGCAGATCTTGCAAGAAGGACTATGCCAAGTGACGGTCCCTATTTCCAAGGAGAGAAGGTTTTTGTTTGGACTCAGGATTCATCAAAGTTCAAGGATAAAGGACGTTGGGTTCGTGCCACAGTACTTGGACAAGAAGGAGCTATGGTCCAAGCCAACACTGGTAAGGCAGTGGTACGTGTGAATCAGTCAAAGGTTAGACGCGATCACGATGAGTGGCATGATGTCTCCATACCGGCATTAGACGATGAGAATCCGGAGAACTTACGTGAAGATCACGAACTGTATGTTGATGCCGAATTTGGAGAACAGTCCTTTTTCTTTTGTAATGATGATCATCCTGATGTTGTTGAGTTACTTCATGGAAACAGTTTATCCTGGTTCCTTTCAAGGAATGGTGTTAGAGTTGCATCTCCTATGGATTTCAAGGCAGGATACAACTTTTCCACTCTGAAGGGTCAAGATGGTATTTGGCAGCAACTTGAGAGATTGCAGCCCCACTGTGTAGTGATCAACAACCCTTCTCCTAAACAAAACAGAGCTTCTATTTGGTTGCTATGTTGTAATGTGATTGAGTGGCAGTTGAGAAGGAAGAAACATGTGTTTGTGACTGTTCCCAAAGGAAACAAGTTGTGTTTGTTTTTGCAGAAGTTCATTTCTTCTTTGAAGAATCCGGTTTTTAACTTTGATGTGGATATGAATTGTTTTTGCTATTGTCCTAAGGGAATTAGTTACGTGACAGTTTTCCATTCCTATGCATCCTGCCAAGGATGGAAAGGTATTGGTGACTGTTCCTTCCAAGCTAAAACAGTGCAAGCCACTAGAAGCAACCAGTACTTCAAGGATCCTGACTGGAAGAAGTTTCCATTTTCATTTTTGGTTGAGATGAATCGTTTCCTTCCTTATAGTGAGACTTCTGATACACGTCAGAGTTTCCTTATTGAAGATCTTCTGGAAAATTTTGATTCTGGAAGTTTGTGTGGAACAGCTCTTTTGTTAGAGAGAGAAGCTCATCAGTCAATTCTGTTGAATTCCGTAAGAACGGAAGAGACGACGGAAATTCCGGTTCCACTTCGACATATACTACCACAAAGGTTCACTACTACTGAACTGATCAGAACCTTGAGGCAGGTAGATGCACTACCTCAGAGATCAGAGTTTGATGTGACAACATCCTCTGATTCTCGAATTGTGTCATTGATTCCAGGCCTGAAGGAGATAAGACGAAGAACATTGCCACAGATGTATTTTGAGAAATGTAAGGTTTATCGTGGTACTTTTGGTAGAGTGCATCCTCTCTTCAACTCTGAAGATGATGCAGTGTTGATTATGTGGAAGCCAGGAAAATACCATCAGGTTTTCTTTATGTTTGTGTCACAACTGTCTCCTCATCATGAACAGCTTTTAGTAGATCATTGGAGTATGATAGTTTTCGAAGCAGAGACGACAGGCGCCGTGAAGCGCGTTGTGACTCCTGATGAAGTAGCTCTAGAGGATCCAAGGGATCAACCTCCAGACTACGGACCACCGATGGATGATGATATGGCTTATGAGCCAATTCCAGTCTCGGGGGAACAGCAGTATTTTGATCCAGATGATGAAGATATGTATCCGCCTGGTGGACAACCTCCGGGACCACCTCCGACAGGTTCCGCAGCTGTTCCGAATCAGTTCGGAAATCCCGATGTTCCTTTGGAGCAACTCGGATATCCATCAAGCGATCCGGAAGAGGCAATGCCGGAGATTACGAGTGAATCCCGTCCGCCAGATGATCCAGGTCAACCGCCGACAGGTTTTCCGATCGATACGGATCCAGTTCATCCGTTTGTTCCGTCGCCCGATTCGAACACGCCGGAGCCAGAACCATATGTTCCGGAGAATCGTGAACGTCACAGCAAGCACACGCGGAAGCTTTCTGTGGACTCAACTGATGCTTTGCCAAAAGCGAAGGTGAAGTTTCAGGTTAAACGTTCTAAGGTTCAGTTACCGGGACATGACGAACCGATTCCGGCACCTCCGAAGTCTGTTCCGACAAGTTTCTTTCCTGGACATTCGGAGAATCCGACAGCATCAAGTTCGAATCAGCCACAAGCGACCGACATTCCAGTGCCTCCGAGCACAATCGGAGATGACGACAATCAGACGACTGATTCGAATGAGACCGACTCAGAACGTATTTTTGATGAAGAAGATGTGAAAGGTTTTGAGAAGGATCCAGACAAGGATCTGGACGATGAGAAAAATCTTTTTGTTAGTTTTGACGATATGGATGTCTGCGTCGTAGGTCCGAACCAAGCTCCTCCGAGTTTTAACTCGTATGATCCGAAGGGCTTTTCACAATTCTGCCAGTATCTTGCGAAGACAACAGCTAAGAAGACGCCGAAGGCAGAGAGTGTGATTACTCCAGAAGTGCTCCGGAAGTATGCGAAAGAGATCAAGCAAGCTAAACTAGAGGAGTTTCGCAGCTTTTTAGATTTTACTGCGATGAAATATCGTGACCGAAGAAAGCACAAGATCGATAACTATGTTACCGGTCGATGGGTCCTGACCATCAAGATTGACAAAGATGGTAATTTTAAGAAGTTTAAGGCCAGATGGGTCTGTCGAGGCTTCCAAGATGCCCAGAAATGGGACCTCCAGACGGACTCGCCAACCGCGACCAGGTATGGTTTTCGCGTAGCATGTCAGCATGCAGCCTCTTCTTTTTGGGACCTGTTGCACATCGACTTGAAAACTGCCTTTCTTCAGGGGGAACTCTACGACCTCGAGCGACGCGTTATTCACGTTCAACTTCCGACTGACATCGGATTGCCGCCGTATCTCGTCGGATTGTGCACCCGTTCGGTGTACGGATTGAGCGACGCGCCTCGTCGCTGGTGGAATCGACTCGACAAGTTTTTGCACTCACTCGGATTAGTTCTGACTCGAGCCGATCGGTGCACGTACGTCTGCTACTCCGGATGTTTGAAGGTTCCTAAGGCTGTGAACTACTCGTCAGAGGAGATGCCAGCCGAACCGGAACCAGTCTCCTTCTACGTAGCAGGTGCGCCGCCGAACGAATTCCACGACACAGCGGAGGAAGTTCGTAGGTCTTTTCTCTGTGAAGAACGTCTGTTTTCGGTGTGTTACGGAAATAGGTCGGAGAAGATGGTGACGCGTAAACAGCTTAAGGTAGAGGATGGAAAATGGACTCCTGTGATAGATCAGGAACTCCAGAATTTCCTTGACTCTGTAGAGCACAAGGCAGGTTGGCATCAATATGCAAATGGCCATGCTCAAGTTGCGTATCGCGCTAAAGCTCTTCGCACTCCCGAACCTACGTATTCGCGTTCACGTTTTTGTTTTCGGACTTCAATAGTTAAGCGTAAAGGTGTTTGGTGGCTTCTCGAGACAAACAAGGATATCCGAAACGAGAAGAATACAGTGACGTTAGAGGAAGAAGCTGAAACGCTTGTCAGTCTTTTCCTTCCTGTAGAACATACGTATACTGTGACACAAACGCCTCAGCTTACACCTGACGTTGTGGAAGAGTTGCTTGAGCATTTTATGGACCCTGTGCATGGCAGTAATTCTAAGAATAGGTCACCCATTGGTATGTGTTGTTTACATGTTGATGATCTTTTTGTGACAGGTAATGATATCTTTTTGAAACAGTTCAAGGAGATTGTGAAGTCACAGTTTAAGATTGGACATGAGGACACTAATGACCTGATGTTTACTGGACAACGTGTTGCTTGGAAGATGCAAGAGAAGACCAAGAAAGAAGGAGTATATCTCAGTAGAGCAATCCCTTTGTGTTCAAGAATTGACTGAGATTATCATTCCAAAAGGTTTGAAGGATGAGGACAAGTGTGACAAAGATATGCACACAGCCTTCAGATCTCTTCTTGGCAGCATAAACTGGTTACAATCCAGAACACAATTCCAAGCATGCTACCAATTCTCGAGGTCAGCGTCAGCATCAGCAGGACCTACAATAGGTGACTGCAAGGCCCTGAACAAGCTGTGCAAACAAATCGTGACTGACCCTATGGAGTTACGGTTTTGGCCACTTGAAGGTAGTCCACGTTTAATTGCTATGCCAGATGCCGCATTCAGGAACAACAGTGACAAATCCTCTCAACGTGCTATGGTTATTTTTATGGGTGAGCAAAGGAAGGCAAAACAGAAGAACACTAGAGGCTCACTTATTTTCTTTGAATCTTCTAAGATCAAGAGAACAACCCTGTCCACAACTGTTGCAGAGTTGTATGCATTTATGAAGTGTTATGGCGCTTGCCAAATGCTTAGAGGCTTGATCAAGGACATTACAGGTGACTCTACTGACATTCACATGCGCACTGATGCTAACAATCTTGTGACTACAGCTAGTACTACTCATGTTCCTGAGCAACAGGAGACTATTCATATGATTCAAATGCTTAGGAAAGAAGCATGCTCTGGTGCAATTGCTGATTTGTCACACATACGCACTCAGTGGTGTCTTGCTGACTGTCTTACTAAGAAGTCTGCTAGTCCTCAAGCTTTGATAGATGCAGTACGCAGTGGTTGTTTGAAGGAAGTTGATGCACATCCACCTTTTCGATCTCTTATTGAACACAAGGCATATATGCGTGGATGGCTTCCTACCGTATGCACACATGTTGATTTTTCACATGATGTGTTTTATCTTGGAGATTCCTTGCACTGAGAGTGAGAGGAGAGAATTCAATGCATGCTGTTTTGTTTCATGAGAAATTTGAATTTCTTTCATGAATTTGTGCCTGCGGCTCAAATTAGCTTGGCAAGATCGGCACTTTTCTTTCGAAGACTATTGCCTTGCATCATCGACTACCTGTCATTTCTTAGACTCAGGACACCGGACACTGACCGGTGGACTTTGTGTCAACAGAGATGGCCGGTCAGGGAGCGTCAAATCCGGTCAATATCCTTGAGTATGCTCAAAACTGGAAGTACGGGGTTCCCTGGCGGGAATCTCAGAACTGGGCAAATCGTTTGAGACGCCCACGTACACTGGTTGAGTTCCAAAAGAACTCAGAGCAGGATGATTTGATCTTAGCTGACATTCTAGCAATGTGTTTGGCACCTGAGAACAATGATAGGTTCGATTTTCGAGTACGGTGGTTCTCAGAGATTGCCAGATGCGCTCTTGGCTATGTCACCCAAGAGGAAGAGGATGAATATGAGAAGAGAAGACAGTTCGTGGCAACAAGAGTCGCGTGGAGGAACAACGAATATGGAAGGATCAGCGCGGGGCTCAACTATATGCTACGACATGATCGTTCTCTCGACAGATTAATGGACAGTAGGGCAATGGTCGAGCTTATGCCTCTGATTACAGAGGGAACTGCTCGTATGCCAAAACCCTTCACTATTCATCCTTTTTCATTCTTTGCTATATTGCATAGCGATGAGAAGCAAAGATTTCATGTGGTGGCTCGCTTGGACAAGAATGTTTGGCACAACACAGGCAATCAATACGATATGCCCTTCTCCATGCGTTTGGGAGTGAACCAAGGGCATACAGGACTCTCATATAACATCAGTCCAGAGAAGTTGAATCATAGATTGACTTCTATTGAGGCAAGATGTTTGGGACATGTTTTTCATGTTACCAGAAGGGAGAACTGGGCCAGCATTGAAAGGTATGGTTTGATGAGAGATCCTCAAAGTTGGAATAGAAGGAGTAGAGGTGAAGGAAGAGATTATGTGCATTTTATGTACAGCAATCCACAAACTTTGCCTTACATTCCTTTAGGTCCAGGTACAGTGGTTCCAAGGAACTATGATCAGCCTTTGTATGTGAAGCTTGACGTGATTAGTTGGCTCCAAGCAGGACGTCCTCTGTATTTCAGCAACAATGGAGTGGTGCTTGCACATTGTGATGTAGAGCCCACATACTTGGACATTAGTGTGTATGAACCACGACCACAAGATGCTCCAGAGCCAGCTAAGGAGTTGAGAATCCCTCTCCGCAGAGGAGATGAAGGAGCAGGTCAACAGGGAGAAGAAGCAACAAGAAAGTTTGCGATCCTTGTTCACAAGACTCTCCCAGGACACGGCATTTGCATTGGAAGTTATCAGGAGGATTAATGCCAATGAGCCTGGGGTGGAACAAACCAAAAGGCATATGTCTCTTTGGTTAGATGAGCTGACCTTCGATGCCATTGCGAGATTTTTCAGCTCTGATAATCACCCTACACGTGAGTACAATCGTTCACGATTGAGGTCACGTCAGGTGATTCTTGAAGGCCATTATCAACCTGGATGGTCTTTAATTCCACCAAAAGAGATTGATGATCGTGATCCTTGGAGCATCTTAGGCTATAGTGCTCCAATGTTGATTGTCAATGGAGATGGTGCTACCACGAGGTCTTTGTTTATGGTACACCCATTGGTTTTGAGCAAGGATCAACAGAATCTGGTGAAGGCTGATGAGGAAGTGATCCGCTTTGACCACATTTGGAAGGACATCACTTCAAAAGGCTCAACAGCAAGGACTTCTGGAGAACCTCAAGAAGATGAAGAAGATGACTCTGCTCATGTTGCTGAGCGTGAGATGACATGGTTCATTCAGAATGTCAACAACCTGATTCTCAACCCATGGATGGTATATGACATTGGCATGGTATCACTCCATGATCGCCAAGGAACACGTGTACTTCAGAGCACTGGAGAAGACGTGATTCTGGTGAGGGATTGGGACAGGTTGACAAGACACCAGAGAGAATATTTTTGTAGAAGGTACAAGATGCTACGTCCAAGTATTTATGGAACAGAGGAAGACCCCAAGACGTATGCGCCCAGTTTTGAACCTGGAGTTTTTCAGTGGATGGAGTTGGCACAAACTGGATACCAACAGTTTTTCTTCATCCGTGCTTGGGAGAATGGACGCCGCTGGGCTGAAATTCTGACAGACAATGGCCTTTATTCTGCAGAACTTGCAAGTTTCTTGGATATGCGCAGAGATCCCAAATTGCTGGGTTGGAACTTTGGTATTCCAGAACCTCAGTGGGATAATTTTGGCAACTCAGTGGAGGAAGCATTCAATAGTCCTTTATTTGCCAAATTGCACTATCGTTTCAAGCAGGAGGAAGAGATTGGCCGTGTCATGCACCTTTTGTCTGAACTTGTTTGTGACTTTTTCATCAAGGTGCTTCCCAGGTGGGTTCTTCAGCATTCGATCTTGTGGGAAGAGTTTATGATCTTGGATCCAATCACAAAACTCCCTGTTTACAAGACTTCAGAGGCCGCCTTACAGGCAGAAGAGGATCCAGGGAAGTATCATACACATTTTGCTATGAACTTCAAGAAATTCCGTTTTTCTGCAAGAGTTGTGTGGTATTTAATTGACCGTGACAGGAACCATTTAGAGAGTTTTCTTCACAACTCCAACAGCAGATTTGTGCAACATGCATGCTATCAACTTCGTGAATATGTTCAGGCGCGTGTTGCAGTTTCTGATCCCTTGTATGAGATGATCAAGAAGGAAGAGTTTGAACGCCAATACAATTCCAAGTTTTTGGAGCGGATTTCGTGCTCTCGTGTTGTAGTTGAGCCTGCAAGTTCAGGGACGTTTGAGCCATCATCGAAGCTGAACTTAAAGGTACTACAAAACATCCTGAAGGGTATCTTCAAGATCCAGAAGAATGAGAAGCTTGCCAGAGAACGTGAGGAAGAAGAAGAACAGGCAGCTCAAAACATCTCAAACTTGATGGCAGATGATATGGAGCTGGATTTTGATGATGACAATGTGCCAGTATGGAGCTCCATTGTCAGCAAGTATAGAGAAGGTGATCAGGTGTTACAAGGAGAAGCAGTGAAGATTACTCATCCCTTTAAGGACAAAAAGGACAATGAGAAGGCAACGGAGTTTTTCAGTTCAGAGAGGACAGATTATTTTGAGACCTCAGAATCTCTTCCAAGAACCATGGGAGAAAATCTTGTAGAGGACTTGCTCACCAAGGATGTCGCAGAACAAGCTTTTGAGGCAGGTGAAGAAGTTCCTCCTTACACAAGAGTCTCCACTATCACTGGTGAGATCTATACTGGTAGTATGAAGATTATGGAAGGTGAAGATATGGAAGAGGAAGTCCGTGAAGAAGATCCTGCAGTTGAACTCGTAAAAGATGAAGAAGTTTTCGATGAGAGTGCAGGTATCTTTCCTTCAGATGACACAAAGATGGAAGTGGACCAGGAGGAAGCCAAGGACGAGTCAGCGTCACACTTTCTGTCAAGAGAGATAGGTGAGGACTCAGCCGCATCGCACTTACCATCAGGTGAGAAGGATGCGAGCCTTGATGATACTTCAAGTCCGCGGAAATCTAAGAGAAGCCGCCTGAATAAAATTCCTGATCCTCATTTTCATGAAGAAGTTCAGGATGATGCAACCTTTGAGGAGAAGAAAAAGGCGGTGGAGAAGATAAGAGAGGTCAGAGAGGATGATGGAGAGAAGAAATTGGAGGCTGAAATCCAAGAATCTTTTCCATCTGAAGTAGTTGTTGATACAGATACAGCGGATGCTGACAATACCTATGAGTTGCATACTTCACCTTTGAGGTTGTTTGGAGAGCTTACAGGAGATCCAGGTATTGGCTTTTATCAACGATGCTTCAGGGAAACTCACGCAAGTTTGCTGAACCATGTTTGTTTCAGAAAAGGTGAGATTTCCCATCCTCACTATCAGTCAATGATCAACGAGGACGACTTTGTTCCATCCAATCGAAAGATCTGTCCAGTACCTCCACCTGATTGTTATGAGGACAGCTCAGAGCATGATTTGACATTTTTCATCAATGATGACCGCATCAGTTATTTGGATGACAAGTATCAGGTCGATCCCAAGGCCCTTGAAAGGGCAGAACAAGCTCGAGCAGATTTGGAGGTTACAAAGAAACAGTTTAGAGAAGAACTGGAATCATATGGTCCCAAGGGACCCAGTTGGGACTATGTCACCTTCTATGAAGAGCTGTGCAGAAGGTTCCTCAAAGGAAGAATAGAAGAACAATATGGAACTAATTTATTGGCCAGCTCAGAGTCCTTGACATTCTTATCCTGGAACTATGGCAACATGGTTCGTGGTCAGAAATACACCACACCAAGGTTTCTCCAAGGACTTGATGGTGCAATGAAGCCACGCAAACAGAGTGCCATGTCACTTCAATATGAGCAATTTGAAAACAATCTTTTCTTCAACATGCTCTTCTTTTTACGTGCACATGTCGTGATTCTCCAGGAAGCTCATCTTCTTGTTCCTGCCAAGGACTTTATTGAGCAAAAGAATTGGACAGTTTGTTTCAATGATTGGGAGAATCTTGCAGTGATGGCTAGATTGGCGCCAGGTGGATATGTCAAGATCATTGCTGGACATGACCAAGAACTTGGTCACTGTCAACAGCGTGATGTAACTTGGGCTATCTATGAGATTTGTTTTGGAGAAACAAGGCCTCGTCAAGATTTCAAGGATGCAGACTTTGAATTTGAGGACTATGGTCCTGAGGACAAGCGTGTTCCACTTACTCGAGCGAACATGCATACCATCAGAGTCTGTAATTATCATGTTGACACACACCGTGCTGTGGATGCCCACCTATTGACAGGAGAACAGACAGCGTTGATGCTTTATGAATGTTTTGTATATGAGGTGGACATCATTTCTGGTGATGCAAACAGTTTGGCCTACAGAATGTCTGGGTACAAAAGACAACCAATGGCTAACTATTATTACAGCACCATGCAGCATTGGATCCGCAGGTTTTCAGAAGCCCGTGTAAAAGCAGATCCTGGTATCAAAGCACCTATTCCCAGAACATTTTACAGTTCATCTTCACATGTACTCAAGCAGTGTGAAGTTTACTTTGAGAAACTCTGGGAAGAATATTCTACAGAAGAAAAAGAAGCTTGGCGATACTTGTTTGTCTACCATTGTTGAATGGGGTCATTCAATGAGTGATGAGGAATATACAAATTCCACAGTGAGCACGAAGGAGTTCGTCTGTAATTTTTCAGAGAACTTTGCTATAATTGACACGGAGGTTATGTGCTCAAGACCCTCTGACGATGACAGTCATGGTCCAATGTTTATTTCACTCAGACCAGCTTCCTTTTCATCTGGAGACAGGAAACTTTATCGCTTGGGCGAGACTCTTCGAGAGGCTAACTTGCGGAGGAAGGAGAGACAGAAAGAGAATAAAAGGAAAGGAAGGCCGCCAACTTCTTAACCTACTACTGATTACAGTTGAGGTCTGACTTTAAGTTGCCAGGCTGAAGTTTTAATGAACTCTGGTTTGCATAAGGAGAAACTTTTTATCAAAGAAGATACTCATGCATTCCAAGTTTATAAGCTTTAGCATGCAGATAAATATAGTTTTACTAAACGGATATTATCTGCAGGTAGGTATGGACAGTTTTTCAGAACTGATGATATCTACCACAGCCGCGCTTGTGAAGTGACCTCTAATGGACAACCATTCATGGTTGATGATTAAGTCATTTTATAAATTTGCATTTGTAGTGCAAGATGTTTGTACATACATTTGCCGGTATCTCCTTCCTTTTGTTTTTGGCTGATTTTTTTGGTGTCAATGTGAGAGAGTCCTTTTGATGCAGTTCAAATTTTTGTTATAAGTCCTGTGTATGGAAGCGGCCGAGACCACTTTTCGAGAAGACCATTCCTCGGACCGAATTATTTGCGCTCCTTGCATTTTGCAAGGCATCTTAATTCATTGCATTTGTGCGGTCTTGGAATTTTAGTTCTTTCGTTACGCGAGTGTCGTTTACTGCTTTTATAGGTCTCTGTGCAAAGGAAGCCGCTTTCCTTTTGAATTTAGAACTTTCTGAAAGATTGACAGCTCTGGCTATTTAAGGGCTAGTGAGCGCCGGTACATGGTATCTTCGCCGGTGAACGGTACAGTCTCCAGCCGAGATACATTGTCTTTGACTTTGTATTTGAGGTGAGTAAGCTATCGCTCCCTCACTGTATCTAGTATACCTTGAGATTACCTTTTCTAGAGTGGTCACACACTGGAATTGGTAAGTACAAGGCACCGTAGTTTCCTTTTTAAACTTACTAGAGCTTGCTGGACTGTTTTAGCCTTGCGGTGGAAAAATAGTGTGCGACATACGCAATAGGCTGGAGTGGACATGAATTTTGTGCCTGCTGAAAAGTAGAGGCCTACTTGTATAGGTTCCACTCCAGTGGCCTATCTAGTGTGTCCATGCTTGACTGCCATAAGGCTCAAGAGGATAAGACTCTGCGAAAAAAAAGCACTAGCGGTCTGCACCTCAACCGTGTACGCCCTAGTCACTCTTTCACCCCCCCCCCACGGTTCGACTCCCAGCTGCGCCGTGTAGCGGGGGTTGGTTGAACGTGTGAACGTGGTTGGTTGGGTGTAAACGGTGGCTTGGTGTAAACGGTGCTGCTGCTGCTGCCGCTCTGCTGCTTGCTGCTGCTGTTTGCTGCTGCCGCTGGTTGGCGCTTTTGTAGCTGCTGCTTTGCTACTTGTTGCGGCTTGGTGCTGCTGCTGCTGTTGCTGACGACGCCGCTGCTGCTGCTGCTGCTGCTTGCTGCTTCCTGCTGCTGCTCCTTGCTGCTTGCTGCTTGCTGCTGGTGGTGGTGGTGCTGCTGCTGCTGCTGCTGCTGCGGCTTGGTGCTGCGCTGCTGCTGCGTGGTGCTGCTGGCTGGCTGCTGGTTTGTGGTTGCTGCTGGCTGCTGGCTGCTGGCCGCTGGCGGCTGCTGGCTGCTGCTGCAGCTGCGGCTGCTGCTGCTGCTGCTGGCTGCTGCTTGCTGCATAGGACTTGTACTTCACTGTTACAAATTCTTTACCCCTAATGCATGCATAAGCGGGGGGTAAATTTACCCCCCAGATTTGCCACAACCATAAGCCAGCTATTTCCTCAAGACACTCTACTCCATATACCTTTTACCCGTGCTTCTCCTACACTACGGACGCCCTAGTGTATGTACAGTCCGTGTGATGTCAGAAATGCTTACCCCTCTTTCCGACTCAAGGCATACAAAAGCGGGGGGTAAATTTACCCCCCAGATTTGCCGATCACGCATCTTCGTGCCTGCCAACGAGTGCACCCGTGTTGTTCCAATGTACCCTTCCCAGTCGGCGATGTCACATTTACATTCTTTAGCGCAAAGTATGTACGTAGCAACCTTTCTCCCAAAGCATGTACTCACTACATGAATTGCCGACTATGTAACTAGTACATCCGGTGCGATTCGGCTAGCTTTCGGCCTCCTCCCCCTGGCCTCAAGTAGCGCGGCTGCATTCGACTCGTGTCCGAGCATCGTCCGATTGGACCTTCCAAGGGAAATCCACTGCTTTGCACTTCGTGTCACCCCCCCCCCCCCCCCCCACACCCCCATGCACCCTTTGTTTTCACGCAGCAAGACCCAAAAATAGCACCCCTCACACGACGCCTCGTTGGGACCCACACCTCATTTAAAAACATCAAGACGGCTAAGTTGACCCTGATATCCTGACAGTTGAGAAGAAGTACATGTGTTTGAAATCCAGCAACGGCCCTCAGCCGCCATTTTTCATTGCCGTTTTCGAAAGCGCTGGAAAGCATCGGTATGTTTTTTTGGGGTTGAG